>JASDQU010011937.1:149756-186763 GCA_032191745.1 Picea mariana
ACCATTTATGGCACTTTATGGATACCACCCTCCTTCCATCACTTCTTCTCTAAAAGAAAAATCTAAGGTTCAAGCAGTGGAAGATCACATCGAGAATCAACAAAAAGTTCTCCAAATCTTAAAGGACAACCTGACCATGGCACAGAATCGCATGAAACAACAAGCAGATCAACATCGTAGTGAAAAAAGTTTTGAAGTAGGGGATTGGGTATTTTAAAGACTACAACCATACAAACAGATGTCCCTCAAGCAAGCCAAGAAGGATAATAAATTATCACCAAAGTACTAAGGACCTTATAAGGTGTTGCAAAAGATTGGTACTATAGCATACAAATTGGAGTTGCATGCATCTTCATGAGTACACCCAGTTTTCCATGTTTCATGCTTAAAGAAGGTTATAGGCGACAAGATCCCAGTTCAAACTATATTGCTAGAACTTGACGAGGAAGGAAAAATCATATTGGAGCCTGAAGCCATCACTGACACAAGAATTCTCCAGCTGAGGAATAGATCCATTTCAGGGTATCTCATTAAATGGAGGAAACTACCGACTGAACATTCCACTTGGGAAGATGAGTCTTTTATACAGAAGCATCCAGAGTTACTCAAGCATTGTAGACAACACTTTTCTCAAGGGGAGGGGCATTTTAAGCCCTAATATTGGCTCATTACCCCTTAATTGGGGCATATTATATTAGTAATGTTATTTTATTAATGTCGGCTTTAGGCCATTAGTTGTAATTATACCTCCTAGTCTCCTATATATACCAAGGAGACATTTTCATTTTGAATCATCTTGTACTTGAACATTTAAGTGGGGTAAAAGGAGGTTGCCCCCTCAAAGAGGCTTATTATCTAAAATTATCTCTTTTTCAAGGCATTGAGTACACTTTTTGAGGTTTTTCTATGCTATATTGATATTTGGTTCTTAACAGTACAATAAAAGATTGGCACAACATAATTTGAAGCACAAGTGCGATGAGAGAGAAATATAGTGCACAGTTCAAGTGAAAAAGAGAAAAGTACATAATAGGTAGAGAAGTGCATGGTGGATGATGTAAGTGATTCTGAGCTTAGAAAGAAACACATGATATATGCAATGAGTTCTCATGACTGAGATCACACCATCAGAAGATGAAATATCACAAAAGGTAGATGAAGAAACTACTAAGGATCAAGGGAACCAAAGGAAGATGAAGCGTGATGACATTGAAGTGTCATGGAGGCATGTGAAGAGTTTGTTGAAGCTAAACAATCAACAAACATGGGAATAAATATGATAGAAACAATGAGGATTGGTTAGCCACTCTAAGCATAGTGTTAGAGTATACAATAGAGGGAGAATAGAGGGTTGAGATATAAATTGAATCTATACAAAAATTATGTATGTTTAGTGTGAACATGATAGGCATATTCCCCTATAGTTGTAATCTAGTTCATTGTGTTGCCTGAATGTTTGTGTGACCCATACGAGTTTGTGTAGTGTATTCTTGTTCTAACTTGTGTTGTAGATCACTATGCATAGTCTAAAAGTGAGGGATGGTTCACTAATTGGGAATTCCATATCCTTGATTGCACCATTTGGTACCAGAGAAAGATTTGAAGCTCTAGGACAGTGAAGAAAGTGAGAGGAAGTATCAAATAATATAAGATAAGATAGGTAGATAATTTTATAAATGTCCAACAAATGACCAAAATGGTTGTTAAATGAGATCTGATACTCTCTTACATTATTTGAAGAGTACAAGTCCCCATAGGGAACCAGGATTTACCCCTCAAAATGAAGGGCCATTTTTGAGACAATCCTTTCAACAATATATATCTGAAGATGAACTTGGGTGGAAGACTAAGAAGGAAACTTAACATGACTGATATCTTTGGCATGTCCTTTTGAATATCTATTGGTTAAGGGTTAGAATTTTGTTTGTTGAAAATGATAGTGTACTGTTCTAGTTTACTTTTGGTCATACTGATGATTACTCTTTCTAACTTTGTGGATTCTTCTATGGCATTAACAATGTGACTTATAAAGTCAACATAGAACAATTGTGTTGGTTTTTGGGATTCTTCAAAGAGTATCATATGGGTGTCTTCTTGCAGCTTTATAAGAATTTGGGATTCATTTCTAGACTTCTGCAGAAATACTATTGGTTGTTGATGGAATTTTAGGCCTGGTATTCACTCTATATTCAAACAAGTCAATGTTTATTAGACGTTTCAATCATGTACTCTAGTGAGAATTTTGCAATTTGGATTGGTGGAATTGAGTCATTTTCCAAATGCTGCTACTTAATTCAGATGGTTACTAAATTTGTCACAAAAGTAGAGGTTCTTATTATTTGGCCAGAAATTCCTTAGAATAGGTTAAATAAAGAATAACCAGCTTCATAAATGCCTCACTAAGGAAAGTGTCAGAAATGGTCTCAATGAAAATAGATACAAGGAATCTAAAACTATTGTCAAGGCTACTAGAATAATTCCTCCAAGAAAATATAATATCCCTATCCATTATGATGAAAAATCATTGATGAGGTATGCCTCAAAGAAACATGGACTGATACTGAAAGAGGAAAATAAATTAGTTGTCAGCAGGTGCAATTCTTACAGATCAGTTGGAAGGCCATTGGAAAACATCAATAACTACACGATATCCTCAGAGTTGGCAGAGGAGTTGGGACATTCCACACTTTGATACAACCACAAAAGAATGGAAAAGTGAATTGTTTTCATCGAAGCATGGAACCCATGATCAAAACATATGATTAACTCTCAATGTGGGAAGGCTTTGATTGCAGTTACTCATGATAGTTTGCTTGCTAGAAATCTAATAAATTCCAACCATATATTTGTTGATAAATTCCATATTAAATAATTGCAATTGTTCTCTTCTTCATGAGTACCAATTCCAACAATTGTAAAACTGCCTATGCTAAGAAGTACTATATGGACTAGCCAGTAGTTATTTAGCATGGTTTTAACAACATGTTTGAACTGCACAAATTTGAGAAAAGAAAGTAGTTTCTTGCATGTTATTAGTTTATGCCCCTAGAACATATTATGGTCTCCAATTATGGGTTATTTATGTACCATGGTTGATATTGGAGCACTCTTTATATTGTGTCATATCTTAGTTCTATGGTGACACACTTAGTGCATTGGTTTATTACTAAGTGGGAGTGTTCTGCATGTTCTTTTGTTGTGATGTTATAGTCACTACATGATAATTGACCATGTATATGTGTGTGAGGTGTTCGAATGATTTTAATGTAAATAAACAAGTCTAAGCAATGAAAACAAGCCCTAGAACACTAACCATCAAAGAGAAAATGTTGTTGTAATAAAACTTATGATAAAACACAATGTGCTTCGACAATATTTTGAATTGTAACAAAAACAAGTTAGCAGTCCTAAAATCAAGAAATACTTATTAGAAAACATGCCATTTAGTGAGTAGAATATGTATGAGATGTTAAACAATGATTGTACGCATGCAATATCGTGAAATTAAGCTAATTACTTGTAATATTCTCAAGCCCTAGTGGTTGTAACATAATTTATGAAAACAACAAATGAATGGACTGGGATGCAAGGCGTTGAGCCACAATAAGCATGAAGATGCAATACAATATCTAGAAATAATGCTTTGAGTGAGAGAGAGTATTAATTGAGAGTTTGTATTACTTGCAAGCATAAGACTAGTGTTGTCTTGTTTCCTTGGGAATATGGAGTCAAGTAACACCTTAAATGGGAAGTTAGATAGCCAAGAAGACTTGGAAGTTTGAAACCCTAGTGTTAACACTAAGAGTCACCCTCAGATTGCAAGAGGATAAGCCCAGTCTTACAAGGGAAAAACTCTCTATGGCCAAGGGTAAACCACAAAAGATAGGTATGATTGTAGAAATCAACTCAATTCCAACATGTTCTATATAAACAAATGTGCAATGCAAGGAAGAATCCTACCTCGATCCAATCATTTGATGTCATCCCACCATTGAGAAATTTGACCCAAATCTTTACACCTACAAGAAGTTCTCAACAAACAAGTGATGCAAGTATATAGTGACAATGTATAAAATGAGTTAGCACATCAGATAGCACAATCCATTAATAAACATTACAAACATGCCCATGGATAATGATGCAGACCCCCGACCCTCGAGCCAAGATCTGCGCAGGATCGTTCCAAATCTTTCCTTGAGTCTGATTGACTCTTTGATTTCCCCACAGGGAATACTTCACACTGAAAAACAGGTGTATTCCACAAGTCCTTCTGAGTTATGCCTGCATGATCAAACAACGACGTTAACTCCACAACCGACCAACAAATGTGATCAGGGATTTTTCCTTTTCGACATTTCGGATTTCACGATCTTGCAAATCCTGTTGTCGAGCCCCTTATCTCTTCAACCTCCGAAACCCGAAACATCAACGAGGGTTGAATCCTTCAATGTGCCAAACACACGCCTCTTGTTGCCACTTATTTCGGCTTTTCAAAACTTGAGTGATCGACCAACACTTGTTCCTCTTCCCTTATGATTTTTTGGTTTTCGAAATTTCCCCTTTTGGCGAGATTGAAGGTCTTTCAGGATTTTCCCTGAAGCTTGACCATTCCCTTGACTTCCATCGCACGTATCCTCCGATTAATGCTTAGGACCCACCTTTCGGCTTTTTCCTTTTCTTTATTTTGAGAGTTACATTGAAATGCAACTCTGTCTCTTGACTCCTGGAACCCCGAAACCCGATTGGGCCCATGACTATTGTCCTTCAATGTTTCGAGAATTTTTCCTTTCACTCTTCAGGATTTCATGACTTGCGAGATCCACAAAAGAAAGGTTCCTCACCTCCCGAAACTCCGATCCCCGAATTCCTGAAGCCTCACCTCCAACGTGATCTACGACTGAGATCCTCCACAATTCGACGACTCTGAATCTTTTGACTTTTCGTGAATCGGGAGTTTGAAACTCTCGATTCCAAAGATCGCTGCCTCTTCTACTTCCCGACGCCCGAAGTGTCGAAATGCCAAAATCCCAAAATTCACTCCAAGGCACGTCACGTTTCGCGACTTCAGGATTTTCAATGCTAAGCGCCCCGGCTCCTTGTCATCAATATTCCCGGTATGCCAAACCCAAAAATACTGAAATTTCACACTTGATTATCCTTTTCGCGAACCGAGAGTTTGAGTGATCAAGGGTTTTGACCTGCACTCCCAACTTACGGGTCCCGAATTCCCAAAATTATTTAACGGCTTAGAAAGACCATGATCAATGGTCTACGTTGATTCTTGATGTCAGGGTGGTGGATTCATCCAACTCATAACCACATTGCATCTCCTCTAGATCCTACGGTCCCCGTGATTTCACGAGTTCTCCTCGGAGAATTCTGACCGCCCGATTCACTCCTCAATGACTTCTGCGAGACGAATCAATGTTCTCCCTCCTAAACTTGTATTTTATGAGATGCTTTCAACTTTCGTCTCCATTTGAACACTTCAAAGATATTATCTATCCTGAGCTTTCACTTGCAAACTCAAGTCCCCAAAAGGAATTCTACTCACACTCCTTGCGACAATATTTCAAATAACCTCTGGTTATTTGAGTCCTCGACTCTGTGCACTCTTTGCAACAACAGTCCTTCCACCTTCACCTTAGTTGATAACTTTTAAGGTTTCAACTAGCCTGCGCACACCTTGCATGACTCTGTACTTCACCTGCACTTTTGCTGGTATCAGAACAACGATATCTCTCCTGAGCTTTCTGAGATAAAACTCAGATTCTTGTCAATGCACACCTTGCGGATGTTTCACTGCACTCCTTGCAGGAACTCTTAGGATGAGGAACAATTGAAAATCATTCTTCTCCTCTCTCAGACTTCATATACTTAACATGAAATCAGACATTCAACACAGCATTGAAACAAATGCATAAATAGAGAGAATAAAACAACTATAAGCATACCGTTCAACAAATGTAAACAGTAAGCATCATAACACCATGAAAATTGAGTCAAAGCTTCATATATTAACTCAAGTGCTCTTGTACATGGGTTCTTCTCTACAGTTCTCTGCTACAACTCAACAGCTTATGAAATCTCTCTTCTTCTGTTCTAAAGATACAGTAATAGAAGGGTGAGGGTGTCTATATCTGTTTTCCCTCCTACGCTTCTAAAACTGTCTAATCTCTTAATTCAAATCTACCTACTTTCATTAAACAGACTTAATGTCTATTACATCCAGAAGATGAGAGAAAATTTCTCAAGATTTGTTTACAACATGCAAGTACGCTTCCTTTAACTACTACATTAATATCTGCTCATTAATTTTTCAAAAACATTTCAAAATGTGCAAAATGTGTGCTGCGCTTTTCCAGCTGTCTTCCACCTTTATGCTTGCTTGGCTGGCTGCTTACGATGCTCCTGCATCAGATAATAATCATCTATTTGCAGGATATCGATAGGATGGGAAAGGAGTATTTATATTAATAATTGATCAACATAAGTATCAACATTATAGACTTCTGTGTTGGCACGGTTCGAAACCAAGAAACCGAGTTCCTTCCAACGGGGTCTCCACCACTTCAATCCTCCACCAAAGGCAAGCTCATAGCAAAGAGGTAATGAGGTCCTCTCGACAATAAGGAAAGAGATTGGGGGCTGAACACTGTGTTTATACTTGAGGGACAAAGGGATGCAGACTCAATATGAAGTAATTTCTCTAGAGTAACTTTTCTCTCAAAGTTGAATGCTTTCTCATCTTTTTCCATAGCTTGAAATTGCGCTCTTATAGTCTCCATAATGCAACTGAAGTGCCGAGTCGGAACATTTCCAGTATATGGAAGGCCAAAGATCAAAGATATTTTGTTGTGACATGGAAACCCGACCTCCCAACACCTTTTTTATTTTCTGGCACAAATCCCGATATACGCAAGCTGTAGTGGAGAAACGAGCGTATACGCATCTTGCAAAGCAGTTAGGGAGCATATATGTGGAAATATATATATTTTTGGCTTTGGATTTATCAAAAGGGGGTTGATAATTTTGCATAGGGAAATGGAAAAAGTCCCTCTGTGCAAGATAGCAATGGTGAGGCAAATATTTCTATAACAGATGCCCCCTAATGTGTGAGATCAGAGGAGTATTTGCGATGGACGAAATACATTATAAATAACTAAGAAGTGGAGTGGTAGAGAACCAACTGGATGAACTCAATTGCTCATTACATTATGTATTGACTTTGCATACATGGCTACCAAGAATACAATGCAGATCCATGTGGAAAATATACCAACAAGTGTTCATGGCCATGAGTAGGAAAGTATAAATGCAGTTACATGCCAATAGCTGTCATAGTGATGAACAAGGCCCTGTGAAACCAGTCTCAAAATCAATATGAAGATATCTATATACCATGGAGTACAATCTAATCTCCCATGATCGCTGAAGTCAAACAGGTATTGGTCCAATGAAATGGAAGCAACAACTTAGGAAAGTTGTGTCCAAAAAGTGATGTCTTCAAGTCTTCAATGCAATCAGCCAATGGTGCAAGTCTACATCATGTGAATAAATGAGTTGAGGTTGAACATGATGAGATATCATTTGATTACCGGTCATTGAGGTATACCGTTAATGAACGCGAGACAACCTACCAATGATGAAAGTAGGTATCAAGGCACCAAGTACATCTCTACAAATGTGAATAAAGGAGCTGGTGTTGAACACTTGAGAGATCCATTGATCAGGAGACATTGATGTATTCCCATATGTCAATGGTGAGAGAGCCTGCCACTAATGAATGCAAGCCTCAAGGTACTCATAAAATTCTAGGTCTCGTATCTAGAATACATGAGCTGAAGTCGATGGAAAGAGACCCGCTGAAAGGAGAGCATTAAGGCATCTCTCATCAGTCAGCATGAGGAACAAAGAAGGAGTTTCATGATTTGGTGGATATCGGACGAAGAACATGTTCACGAACCAACAACCTTGTGCGTCTTTCACGCGTGCCAAATGCAAGAGGTACACGAAAAGACCCTCTGAATAGCAGCCAATGATGAAAACTGCTGACAAAGGCGAGGAAACCACCAATAAGGCTAATGACATGTAAGACACTGCATGAATCCCAAAGTGTGAATAGATGTCTTTCCGTCAAACACAAGGGAAACCACCTAGTCAACGACCCATGATGAAATGTCGATTGTTGGGTTCAAGGTGACCTACCAATGATGAAAGTAGGTACAAGGTGCATCATAAGACCAAAGTATCATGTGATCCTGAGACAAATTGAGGGTATGGCCGACATGCAAAGTCAAGATTTTTGAGGAGTGGCTGACACAGGTTGATAGACTTCCTTTGAACAAGAGCATGAGACATACGGTGGAATCCGACATCATAGACTTAATTATGTGACAACTATATGCAGGAGGCATCCATAATGTTCTCTATAGTGACTGGAAGATTAACCAGTCGATAGAGAAAATTATGTAACGAGATCAGCTTCCTAAGGCCATGCTAAACCCAAAATAATGATGACGCAAGGACTCAATAACTTTGTGCTCTATTCAAAGGCGACATGGTTGTTGCCAATTACAATATAGTACTCCCTTCCCGCCCATCTTTTTTTGTTTTTTCATAACAAATGAATGCTATGATACAGAGGAGGGAATGAGTGTCGCAAGTAAGCAAAAATAGTTCCAGCAATGGAGCGTACCTATGCTCAATGCAAGGAAATTCATGTGGGAGATGGATACTCGGGGTGATGTTCCTTCCAGGGTATAGGGTGTCAAATTGTGAAGGATATAAAAAAGGCTCTACTTGGTTGAGGATGCAAACTGCTTGGGCCATGGTTTATAATGCAAAGAGAGAATCGACTAAAGGATCAATACTGCAAGCAAGGGCATGAGATGCAATCACAATTTAATGCCAAAAAATGTCCTTTTTTATATCTCTCAGTCTACTTGGTGTGAAAAAGGGGTAAACTTGTGCCAAATGGACGTCTTTTCAAATCCAATTTATGAGTGTGAAAAAGACAAGTTCACTCGGTGATATTTTCCATTTTTGATAGTGAGTAGGAAAGGAGCTTAACTAAGACTCATGATCTTTCAAATCTAATTTTAACGAGTGTGAAAGGGACAAATCACTCGGCAATATTTTCAATTTTTAATAATGAGTCGAAAAAGAGCTTAACTAAGAATCGTGTTTTGGGAGTCCGTGGGTAATAAGGATGCATGTGCATGAATGAGAAATGAGGCTCATTGTAAAGTCATGTATCGAATTCTAATGGACTCCCGGTCCTAAGGAAAAATCTCGGCATGGGAACCAAATGACAAAGAGGTTCTAACTAGGGTACCCATGTTTGGTAAGTCTCTACCATTTAATAACAATGCTATGATAGTAGATGGAGGTTAATGCGTCACAATAAATGGGTTCGTACCTAAGGTGTAAAAAGTGGTAATTGAAGGATACTGCAAAACTGCACAATGTAGTGAATACCTATCCTATATGCTAGGTTATGAATATACCTACCTGAGGAGATGAACGACCAACCATGGCGTTGAAATCTGTAAGAAAATTGATTCGAAACTACAAAAACCAACTTAAAACCATTTTTGAATTAGTCCATAGACAAAATAATAGCATAAAACTATATCAAATGGGTAAAAATGTTTTATAAATAGTAATAAAATCAAAATTTACTATGTCATTTTCATTTTCACCCAAAATAGTGCAATTTGGACTAACATACCTCCAGAATTCAAATGACGATCGCAAGAGCAATAGGCAATGAAATCACAAACCATCTAGTCTAGGTAACTCTTCATCCCATCCTCTTCAAATTCAATGGTTTACAATTTTGAATTAGGCTCCATTTTTTTAGTTTTTAAGGGTGCAAATTGAGTTTTTCGATATACGTGGGTTTCTACTAATATGTCGTGTATACGACCAAATATACTCCCTTGTGTGAACTACAGGGAGTGTATATCATGCCCTACCCACAATTGTTCTTGGATAACCCACGTATACTTGTGAAAAATGGAAAAAAATAAGCTTCTAACTCAAAAATTGATTTGGTTTTTGCAGGATGGTGTTGGAGTGGAGGGAGAGAGAGCATGAGGAGGTAGATGCAGTAGTGGATCAGGATTCGGTGGCTCAAGAGGCATTAAAAAGATGTGGTCTATACAAGTTTTTGGCTCTCAAAGGAATGAGGGCCCAAGTGAGGTTATTGGAAATGTTGGTGGGCTATTGGGATCCAGATAGCAAGAGATTTATCCTTGATGGACAACCATTAAGGATCGAAGTAGAGGACATCTACTTCTTGACAGGACTTTCATGCCAAGGAGAGGTTGTAGACCTAAAGTTACGCGAGGCTGGGAGTGGGATGAAGGTCAAAGAATACATCGAGGCCCACTGTGTTGCAAGGACTCCCATGATGGGAAGTCAAATCCCTATCCAAGCTATAGGTAACCTCAACCTGAAGATTATTGTGCTCGTGCTTACCAGGATCATAGGGTCGGCCTCGCTGCATCAAGCATCGAGACCGCTTATGTTTTACGCACTGGAGTGTGTGAGACCTACCATGTATGATTGGTGTACCTCACTGCTGACCAATATGAAAGGTCAGCTGACAGAGTGCAAGCAGGGGGTAAAGAGAAACTTAGGGTTTTCCTCTATCCTTTGTAGATTCTTTTTTGAGCAGATCCCAAGCATGGGACCTAGAGTGGAGATCATTCCTACAGGGCCATGTGATCCAGCTATGGTGCGATGGATCGAGGTCATGAGACGATAGGGGGGAGGTAGGGTGGTGACACCCTACAACAATGATTTTTCCTTATGGTGAAGGAGACAAATCATAGCTCTGGACGACTATACCTATGTGGGAATTGATTTCATAGGTGATCTTGATATGCCACTTCCACTAGGAGCCGCCTATGGCGCCATAGGTAAACGATATTTTTTATATTCTTTTTTTGTATTTTTGTATTTAAAAGAACAAAAATATTTTTTGGGTGGTGTTTTTAAATATTAACTCGATACTTGTGTGGTTGCATACATGGGCCTGCAATGGCCAGAGGGATTCCTAAGACATAGGTGGAGGCATTGAGGAGATGAGACAGTGGGAGGAGAGGCAGAGAGAGTCCTTTAGAATGTGCAGGGAAACCTGTCACGTTTGACACAAAGGATTCTTATGGTTTAGGTGGAGGATCTACCTGAAGCCATGCAGAGGAAGGTTGTTGGTGTACCTAGAGCATGGGTACGACTCTTCCAACATATTGCCAATGCCGTGGTTTGATTTCATGAGACTCATCTGGTGCCATAGGCGTAGATGTCATGGGACATGTATATCGGTTGTATATGTATTTTTGATGGTTTTAGCCCCAATTTTGTAATATAAAACACCATATTTTTTGGAAATATATAAAGAGGGATCTTCGACTGTGCTTATATCTTACAATGTGTACATTGATTTAATGGTTTTCTTCGCTTTATTAATGTGACAAATGCCAATTCAAAACATAATTAGCATAGGCATCAGATACATGATTAGATCTTCTAGGAATGTGAAAGTATGTAATAAAATCAAATTGTCGTTCTAAAAGACGTACGCGTAGGAATCGACGGAGTAACGTCGGATCACGCACACGGTAATGCCCATTCAACTAACATACGACTAACTGAGAATCAAAGCACACCTCTATAGAGAGAATAACATGTGAGATAGCATCGCGCAATAATTCTATGACGACACTATATTCGGCCACATTATTTGTGGATGGCCCTAGGCATACGCCACTTGAAGACACCAGTAGACCCTCGAGCGAGTAAATTACCCAAGCGGAGGAAGCTAAGTTCCATGTATGATGACTAGCTCTGTCTGTGAATCCTATGTAGACCAAATACTCCATCGACATCTTCCAACAAAAGGGAAAACTTGATAAGCAAGCCAAAGAAAAAAAAGGGGAAAAGGTGTATATGCACTAAATTTACATTAGTATAAAAAGGGTTTCACCCAAGCCTAGGGCTCAATTGTAATACCTTTTTAAGTAGAGCCCATTTCTAGGCTCAGCCAATTTATTCCCTTCACAATCTTCCAACTCGTAGGCTCCTTTTTCTAGAACATGTCGCAGGATATAAGGACCATGCCACATGGGTTTAAAATTGCCTGCCACTAGCGGTTCTTTGGCTTGGTCATACAATAGGACCAAGTCACCCTCAGCATACAACCGGGGAAAGACAGGCTTATCCTACTGAACCTTGACACGTTTCTTGTTTGCCTCGATAGTCGTACAGGTGTCCCGACACTGCTCGTCAAGACTCTCTAGGTGTACAAGGAATCACTCTAAATCCGAAGTGTCAGGTAGGAGCTCAACTGCCAATTTGAGAGAAGGGATTTCTCATTCAATGGGAAGTATCGACTCCACACCGTGTACTAACTAAAAAGGAGAAAAACTAGTGGCAGTCTTAACCGAGGTTTGGTATACCCAAAGTGCGGGATATAACATGATGTGCCAGTTGGAATTGCTCCGAATGACAGTTTTTTGCAAGATGGTCTTGAGAGACTTATTGACGGCCTCTACTTGCCCATTTTCCTAGGGGTAATAAGGAGATGAGTGATCATGCTTAAACCCCATCTTAGATGCTAGTTCTATCATCATTTCATTTTAAAAATATTTCCATGATCAGTGACAATCTCACTCGGGATACCAAACCAAGAGATAATTTGGTTGAATACGAAAAAAGCTGCAATCTTCACATTGGATTTCACGGTAGGCATGGCTTCGGCCCACTTGGTGAAGTAGTCGACAACCATGATAATGTGTTGATGCCCCCCAGCCTAAGTTGGGTTGCAATCAACGGAATCTACTCCCCACTTGGTGAAGGGACCGACGGTAATGACTGGGTGAAGAGGGGCTGGGTGCGAGTGCATTTTTCAAGTGAACACCTGGCAGGGGTGACAATTCTTAACTGCTTCAATACAATCTTTAAATATGGTGGGCCAAAAGTAACCGACTCACAAGATTTTTTGGGCTATCGCAATCCCGGATAGATGACCACCACAAGCCCCTTTATGGCAATCATTAAGGACTAACTCGGCTTCCTCGTGATTTAAGAAACGGCGTAAGATACTATCTATTCCTCGACGATACAAAGTGTCGCTGACGATTGTATACTTTTTGGTTTGGTATCTAACATGCCATTGATCATCTCGTGAGAGATGCTGAGTGAACTTCAAGGTTTGAAGATATAAAACAATATCTCCATACTAGGGGTCAGTCGACGAGATGAGGAAAATGTGTTCATCTATGCACGAATCGACATGAATAACATCTTCATCTAATCGTGGGAAATCAGATATTAACTCTGCAAAAACTAGTGATTTTTTGGACTTGGCTGAAGCAAAGTCGAGATCAAATTATTGTAATATGACAATCCATTTATTATATTTTCTACCTATGATATGTCTAGTGAGGACATATTGAAATGGATTAACATTGAAAACCATAGTAGTTTTGCAAAGAAATATATAGTGTCGTAAACGTTGGACTACGTGGACAACAACCAAAGCTATCTTTTCAACATGCGAGTAATTACATTTAGGACCGACTAAATTTTGACTGAGATAGTAGATGACGTGCTCACAGATCTCATCATCCTCCTAAACTAGAACCATGCCAATGGTCTCTTCAGATGCGACGATATAAAACAAGTAATCTCTACTGTAATTAGGATATTTCAACAGAGGGGCTGATACCAAGGCTTTGTTTAAAGCATCAAAAGACTGTTGGGCTTGCTCATCCCAGATAAACGAGGTGTCTTTCTTCAATAAGTGCATGAAAGCCTTAGTAATATTGGCGTAATTCACAATAAACTGACGCAAAAAGTTATCTTTCCCCTGTAAACCTTGAAGCTTTCTAATCGTGCACGGGGGAGGAAACTGAAGAATTGCCTCAAACTTAAGTGGATCTACCATGATCCATTTCTCAGAGACTAAGAATCCTAAGAGACAGATAGATCTAAAGAAAAAGATGCATTTATGAGGATTGAGTCAGATTCTATAGTACCGACATCTTTCAAAAACCAGTCGAAGGTGCGTAGCATGATCCACTCTCTTGCGAGAGTGAGCAGCAAGATCATCGAGGTAAGCTTCGACTATGTGTTTGAGATCATGAAAAGTGAAATTCATGGCTCGTTGGAAGGTTTCTCCAACATTTTTCAGGCCAAAAGGAATTTTCCGGTATGAAAACGTGCCCCAAGGACATATGAATGCCGTCTTATGTTGGTCTTTGGGTTTGATCTGGATTTGGTTATAGCCTGAAAATCCATCCATAAAATAAAATATTTTGCTTCCCACACGCTCATCGAGAATTTGATCAATGAAAGGCATGGGGAAGTTATCTTTAAGACAAGCCTATTCAGGTTGTGAAAGTCCATACACATGCAGATGGTTCCTTTCTTTTTATTCACAGGAATGGGGTTGGATACCCATTCGGTCAAGGGAACCGGGTAGATAAATTCGGCATTAAGTAGCTTCTCTACCTCTGCCTTAATAGCGGGGGCCTTCCTAGGATTAACATCTCTAAGACATTGTCGAATGGGTTTAGCATCTGGTTAAGTCCTATTCTCATGTTCAAAAATACGGGGGTCGATCCCTGGCATCTCTTCATATGACCAAGCGAATACGTCTCAAAATTCTTTGAAGAGGTTGGTGTAGATCAGAATCTCTTCTGGTGAACAATCTGCACCTATATTTACATTTTCGATCTTGCCAGGGGTACGAGAGATATCGATCTAGATGGTAGGAGAAATACTCGCCATATTCCCTTCTGTTTAAATGCCATGTGTATCAAGTGGAACTACAGCGTGACCGACTATCTCACTCAGGGTAGATCTAAAATCATCTTGCTCAGTTCTTTCAAGACTTGGGAGAAAATAAGATTGATGATGCATATTGTCCCAGGGTCTCTCAGAAACATTCATGGCTTCAAGGATGGCTTCGTATGAAGGCAAAGTCTCATACAAGAAATCATGTGAAAAAGATAACAAAGTGGCCCACACGGGCCTAAGAACTAGATCCTCCTCGATCGTCTGTAAGGGAATAGGATTGGGATCGGCAAAAGAGTTAAGGATAGATTGATATGCAATCTCTATTGCCGATAGTGGCATAGCCATTCCAACATGCGACTTACCTTCAATCGATGAAGTCGGAGAAGGTAGGGTCCAAGGGTCACTAAAATAAGAAGAGCGGAAAGGGATGGACCTCTCTACTGAAGCGAGCGTACTGGACATGGCGTAAACATGGTGAGTTAGTGCGGAGAAGTCAAAAGTACCCATGTGGGAAGAATACATTCCGACATCGATATTCTCAGTTGCCGGCCGAGAATTGTCTACCATAGGGATCGATGGTCCAACAGATGCGTTCGGGCTAGAGTACGCAAAGGATAAATGGTCGATCGTCACAATCTCCCCCTAATGAGGAAAACAAAGCGTGCAGAAAATGGACGATACAACGCCGACCATAGCATAAGTCCAATTGTGACCTAGTAATAGGTTATAATCGAGAGGTGCATCAACTACCTCTACTTCCACCTCTACCATCTTCCCACCTAAATGGACCGGAAAGGCGTGGAGAATACCATGAGGGCGGAAGGAATGACCGTCGAATGTGGTCAACATGGTCAACAACTTTGAAAGTGTTGGAGACTGATATCTTTCCAATAGACTAAGGACATCATGCAAGTGAAAACACCTTCATCAACGACTACTCATTTGATGGTATATTTAGAATACTCCACGTGGATTTGGAAAGCCACATGGTAGGGTAAGCGAGGCTTCACGTCCGTGACATCAAAATTGATGATCTTCGAGCCACTAGGTTCTAGAGCTCCTAAAGTAGAGATTAAGGCATTCCTTTGTGATGGACACGTCTAGAGTACCTCCAAAGAAGACATCGCGCAATGTGTTTGGCCCAGATCCTCAACAATAGAGTAGTTCTGGGCCACTCTAGCATTAGGGTTATGGGTAGAGCGCTTGAATACTTCTTTCAAAATACGAGACAGTGGCTTTGGTTTCTCGATCTGTAAATTCATCTTCGGGGGTGGAGGAGGAGCTTCTAGGCTGGTACTATCTTTTGAAGAGCCGTAGGCTGGTACTAATTTTTGCATTGACCATATTGATACAAACATGGTTTCCATCTTGCGGTGGTGGGTTTTGAATCCTACCAGGTGCATTTTCGACATTCGAAGAACTCGAGGCTAAGTGCTGGTTGTGAGGAAAAGGATTCGTTAGGACAGTGGGTAGAATATTTAAAAGCCTCGCAGCCTCTGCAAGTTTGGGGCATAAGTGTGTAAGGTGATCATCCATAGAAAGTTTACAAGGAAACTTAACCTTACTCTTTTCTTTCGTGCCTTCTCCAACATTGTCGTTCTATTTTCCATTATTATTCTTGTCCTTGGGTTTATTCTTCCCACCTCTATGATTATTTTGACCTTTCTATTTATTCCCATCTGGTTGCTGGTCACCATTTGGGTTTTTCGACGATTGCACGGAATGTACATCCACCGATTGGGTGGGTTTGGAGGATCCAAATGAAGTTGGTCCTCCGACAGACTTTGTTGTCGAATCTGCAGACTTAACATTGGTGGATCCCACAATGCCATCGACATGGTGCCCAAGACTCTGTCTAGGATCATGAGTCAACTGCAGTGCATTGGGAAGAAGGTGGTATAACATCCCAAACTGAGCATAGATCAAATCGAATTGCTGGGCTCTAAAATTGGCCTCTTCCTCGCCGAAGACCCCGGAAGTAGCAATGTCCTTTGAAATAGGAGCATGCAAAGACTTTAAAAACCATTCTAAAAGAAAGGTCTGGGGTATGGGAGTCTTAACTAACCGTCTTCGCCTACACCATTCCTAGATATGGTATGAAATATGAGTGTCAGAACCCTGGTGTAAAGTTGACAAAAGTTCAAGGCCAACATCATAATGAACGGGTAGTTGAAAATGGTTACGAAAGGCTAGCACTAATTGTTGAAAAGACCCATATGTACCTCTACGTAGCTCAATATACCATTGTGATGCAATCTTTATAAGAGTGCACTGAAACAATTGTAATCTAATAGAATCATGATTCAAAGAATTCGATGAGCACCAGAGGTGAAAAGCAGTGACGTGATCACTAGGGTCCTCGCCATTCTTACCCTCAAACTTTGGAATGTTTGATGGAAGATTGGTGGGGACAAGGGGCCATGTGGGATCATGAGTCATCAGGTTGTTCATTAGTTTAGACAAATCTGGCAGATTAAGCATGGCCAGAAAGAGAATACGGGGTTGTGACACCTGACCCATCCTCCTGCAAAAGACTGAGTATTAAGAGTTGTGTTCCATCCAAGATTTTGGTAAGGACCAGAACCTTGTCCGGAATTAAAAGACCCTCCTCCGGGAGGATTCATGAAATATAGATTGGGCATCATTCCAACAGGAATGTTCTGATAAGGGTTATGAAAATTGCCTCCAGTTGGATTAGCTCCAAATTGAGGGTTGTTAAAACTGCCCCCAACTAGATTAGATCTAGGTTGGGGGGTGCCCAAGACATAAGACTGACCTCCTCTAGGTGGGAATCTAGAGGATTGAAGTGGATTTGTTATGCCAAAATTATTGGTCGAATTCGGCACTGAGGGGATAGGGATATAGGGTGAAAATTTTCCACCAGCTTGGTTGTTCCATCTAGTTGTAGAAGGATTAGACCCAGGGTTAAGGAAGGGGACACTTCCTACATTAGGATTCGCTTGGGGAACATGAGAGCTACCAAATAGAAAGGGTGTGTAAGGAGGTGTAGTGCCCCCAGGTCCAAGGCTAGCATTATGGCAAGCAACTGGGATGGCAGTCGAAAACTGCGAAGTGAAACTTGGCATACCATAAGAAAATGGACTAGTATCCATGGGGATGGTCTGGACATTGTAAATCGGTGAGTAGCCAAAACCCCCAAAAGGGTTAGAGGCAAGAGATGAAGCATTGACTATGGGCCAAGCCATAGTACCAGTGCAGGCCTCCGACACTACAACTATAGCGGCAACAGGTGTCAGAGGAGTGCAATTAACTATAGTGGGATTGGGAGTTGATGAACTCCCAATGTTTTGAAGACTAGACTCAGTACTCATCCTTGTGGGATCACAAGTCTGAAAAGTGGATGTGTGCGTACCACTCCCGATAACTCTACACCTTTTAGAAGGCAATAGCTCAAAAATCGGTGGTAACTGTAACAACCGACGAGACCTGCGAGGAAGCTGGTCTGACTCCATGACGACTTATGACTCTCAACAAATAAAAATATATCCTAAGGCCAACTAGTAATCAAGGAGCATACAAAAAATTCAAACGGCCAATATGCATGCAAACGGGATAAAGTGGTTGAATGGCCTCCCTCGCTAAAGAAGGTATGCCTCATCCAGGAGGGAGCTAAGACTCCCTGCTAAAGTTTGGAGGTAACAAAATCAGTTATAAAGGCCCTCGTAGGCTTAACAACCAGTCAGTCAGATCCCCCCAAAGAGGTAATCTTCCATAAAGGTTCTGTGTTGTCTGACCCCTATCTGACTCAGGATACAAGTAGAATAACCCTTGCAAGTAACCTATGAGAAACCTAAGTCAAGAAACTAATCAACCACTGTAGAACCGATGCACATGCGAACAGTCATAAGTCTGGATTACCGTATGGACAGAGTAGCAAAGCCCAAAACCTTGAAAGTACCGCCTCTCACAGAGGTATGGATACTAGCAAGATCCCCAAATATGAATAAATCCACAGAAATATCTCTGACTCTAGGTGAGTATCTAAGGGTTATCTCTTCAACAAACTTCACGCGACCTCGTGCTTAACTCCAATGTGAGAGGAGCCTCCTGATATTACCAATTATACAATGGATTTCTCAACTCCCTGTCTCAGACACATATGTTGATTTAATTGCCTTGGAGAAGTTTACTCACAAAATCCTATTCCAAGGCACTAAATCCTAGTCTAGTTTGTGCACCCTAAACAATAAAATCATTACTAATTAATTTTAGTTTAAAGCATAAATTTTATTGGCCGTGATTACTCAAAAAGGTATGGAAATGAAACTCATGGTGTTATGAATCTGCATGAAAATAAAAATAGATATAATGCAAAGCCTAACTTTAACTTTTTAGTGAATGATATGCTAAATAAAAAAAGTGTAATCTTCAATTTTAACTCTGCAACTCAGAAGTAAAATGCAATCTTTCACTAAGTGTGCTAAGCTAATGATAAAGGTTACAAGACAAAAATACCAACCAATGCAAAATACCTATTTTTTTTTGTATTTTCAATGTATTAAAAAGAAAATGCATGGACTGATAAGCGACTTGATATATAAATTCTACTGTGTATAAAAGAAATCACTCGAGCATAATACCAAGCAGCTAAGCATACATCCCAACTACCAAGGAAAAATAAAAAATGGAAAACAAAGAGAAAGATGCTACCCAAAAAATCAACTCCAAACAGGTTTCCTGTCATCCCAGATAATCTCAACAGGCACCACAGAGACCTAAGAAGGCTCAGTGATCCTCAAAAACTACCCAACAATCACTAAACCAAGGAAGCAAGCAAGGGGAAGTGGTATACGTGACTGTTCAAGAGAAAAGGGCATATATACGCCTCTTGTAGTGGAACAACAAGCGTGTATACACAGATGTCAGGGCAAAAGGGGTGTATATATTTTAAAATAAGGCTAGGCAAGGGTAAAAGGCTGAAAAAATCAGACCCAAAGTGAATAGACTCTGTCCAACTATGATACGACAAGAAACACGAAGGAAAAAGAGCAATGTAAGAAGAAAAAATACTTCAACCCTTATAAGGAAGATCTATCCCTAGTGGAGTTGCCAATTCTGTTACAAGGGAAAAACTCTCCATGGCCAAGGGTAAACCACAATAGACAGGTATGACTGTAGAAATCAATTCAATTCCAACATGTGATATATAAACAAATGTGCAATATGAGGAAGAATCCTACCTCGATCCAATCGTTTGATGCCATTCCACCGTTGAGAACTTTGACCCAAAGCTTTACACCTGCAAGAAGTTCTCAACAAACAAGAAATGCATGTATATAGTGACAATATATAAAATGAGTTAGCACATCAGATAGAAAAATCCATTAATAAACATTACAAACATTCCCATGGATAATAATCATCTATTTGCAAGATATTGATAGGATAGGAAAGGAGTATTTCTATTAATAATTGATCAACAGAAGTATCAACATTACAAACTTCTGTTTTGGCACAGTTCAAAACCAAGAAACCGAGTTCCTTCCAACTGGGTCTCCACCACTTCAATCCTCCACCAAAGGTAAGCTCATGGAAAAGAGGTAATGAGGTCCTCTCAACAATAAGAAAAGACCTTGGGGGTTGAACACTGTGTTCAAACTTGAGGGACAAAGGGATGCAGACTCAATATGAAGTAATTTCTCCAGAGTAACTTTGCTCTCAAAGTTGAATTCTTTCTCCTCTTTTTCCATAGCTCGAAATTGTGCTCTTATAGCCTCCAGAATGCAACTGAAGGGCCGAGTCAGAACGTTTCCAGTATATGGAACACCAAAGATCAGAGATCTTTTGTCGTGACATGGAAACCCGACCTCATTTTGTATTTTCTGGCACAAATCTCGATATACGTGAGTTGTAGTGGAGAAACAAGCATATACACATCTTGCAAAGCAGTTAGGGAGCGTATATGTGGAAAAATATATATTTTTGGCTCTGGGTTTATCAAAATGTTGTTGATAAGTTTGTATAGGGAAATGGAAAAAGGCCCTCTGTGCAAGATAACAATGGTGAGACAAATCTTGCTATAACATCCAGTACCCATCAAAATTTTTGGTGGATGTTGGTTTTATGAGTGGAGGTCAAATGGATAAAGTTCAATACAAGAATGATTTTAATCACAAAAAATGGACAAGAAATGCACAAGGAAGTGAGGTCCTCATTAACTTCAGTCAGTGATTTGAGTTTAAGTGTGAGAAGAAGGAAGACTTAGTGAGAGAGGTGAACAAGACTGCCATGGGCATCCGGCTTTCAAGCAACTTGGTAAAGAAAAACTCAGGCTCAAGATCAATCTTGAACTCAAGTTTAATACACTGAAATATGTCACAACAACATAATAATCAAACCTACATTATCATGTAGCTACAACAACTCGACTAGATCCTCCATGCCCAAGCCTTTCAACATAAGGGGAAATAAGGTAACAAGGAAGCTGACTAAAACTGCTCACAACACTACTACAATCAAAACTACATTACAATAGAACCAAAACCCTTGACTAGATACTCCATGCTTGAGTGTTTCATCACAGTTTAAACAAAGAGATGAGAGAAGATGACTTCTATTAATGCAAAAGTCTCAAATTTGATACATAACCAGAGAACAATTCTAGCATAAAAATTACACAGTAGGGAGTTCGACTCAACCAATTGAAGACCATAACAAAATATTGAACTGATCTATATATACTCAGATTAGTCCACAACTACCAGGGGTGTGATCTGGCCATTCCAGTCAAAGCCTTTTGTCTATGCCTTCTTATGTCATATTGTGCGTGTATCCTCCTGTCAGATGCAAATTTAGCTGAGCATGGGCCTGTAGGAAAACTCATCCACCGTGGTACCTTGGGTTGACAGCTCTGTCTCCATGGCCAGGCCCTCCATTCCTTTTATTTATGGAGTGAGTCAAGGTTTCAACCACCACTCCCTTTTCATTAACTGATCCTTCATCAGGATTGGGATGAGGCTTAATGCCTAGTGGGATGCCACACACTGCTTTAGGATTTGATGCTATATGATCACGTGATTGTAGTTCGTCAAAGGCAGTTTGGATTCACACTGCTTTTGAGCCCGCAACACACCACCCTCTGCCACATAGCTCTTTCGTTATACCATGGTTTCAATTGCAGGACCGCTCAAGAATTTTATCGTTCAAGCATGTTGCGTCACTGCAATGAAATGTGGCCACTGATCTGATCACGATTTGCGATCTGGGCGCACCTGCTAAATTTAGCGCCATCTCTAAATTTTATCCGCTTTCCAACTTTAGGGTCATTCTAACCATGTTTGGAGATGGCACTACTTTGGTGCTGAACAAGAATAATTCCCGAAGGATGATCTGACGTGGTGGTTTGATGCCACTATGCTGACATTTCATGAAAAGAGAGGTGACACATGTCACTTGGAAACAAGTGGATGATATGCCCAAAGGTGCCTGGACTAAGTGCCGCGTGTCATTGCTATATGGATGCCAAGTGTCATGACTGACAAGAGCACCACATATATGAACTGATGACTGCCACATACTTTGGCACTTTAGAGCTCAAGGGTGGTATGCATTTAGAGATGGATCTCCAAAGTGAACAACGACCATCGATCTGGGGTGGACACGCGGCAGGGATTTGTTAACTACAGGAGAAAACATTCTATATGAAAACAAGAGCAAGGAGGTTGAAAATCCTAAAGCCTGAAGTCCCAAAGAAAACTACCACCATTATATTTGGATGGACACACGGCAATGATCTGTGGAATTTGGGAGAAAATGTTCCGGATGAAAGTGAGAGGGGAGGAGCTAAAAATCCCGAAGTCGAGATTCCTGAAGTAAATATTGACCGTCCGATGGAGAAGGACACGTGGCGCTTGATCTGCAACTCCGGGGATTTTTCCTAGCCACTAATCCTTGCACAATTTTGACATGCCGAATACACACGAGCCATTGATATGATAGCGATATACGATCTGGGAAGGCCCCACTTTTGTTTCCATGCACCGCTCTTGGATGGACCTTGCTTCTTGCTGTGAATATCAACGAATAACAATTACTTTAGGAGTTCGGTCTTCGGGCCTTTTCAATGCATAGCTCTTACAATCCTCCAAAGTGATGAATTTACAAAGTGTGAGATCTAGCGACGCATGTCATCTTGATTTGGATGACCGAGATTTATTTCGGGAGTTCAGGCTTTGACTCTTTGGGGATTTTCAACGCACAACTCTTACAATCCTTTGAAGTAAATCTTCCGAAGTGAGGGATCTGCCTCCACGTGTCCTCAACCTTCAATGGCTCAGATTTACTTCGAGACTTCGGCTCTTATGTCTAGTCATTAATCCTTGTGCTACTTTGAAATCTTGAATGCTCAAGAGCCGTTGATCTGAACTATTCATGGGATATCCACCGTTGAAAATCGAGCCTGTCTACTTACTTGTGTTTCAAGCCTGAAATGGACTATTCTGAATGATGCGGTTTGTGATCATGGTTGTTAACTTTACAAACAAAGGACTTGGATGACCCAATGTGAGATCAATCAATAGAAAATAATATGAATGGTAATTTAGACCAAATATCACGATATGTGTTCATCCTTTCAAGAAAATAGAAAACCCCTGAGTCGATAATCAGCTAAGCAAGACACTAAGGAAAAAAAGATCATTGATTGGAAAGGGAAATTGACTTTATCAACCAGAAGGGAAAAAATACTAGGAATGGTGTGCGAAAAAGAGGGAGACAGAGCAGGGGTGTAGACTTGGGTATTCACAACAAACACATACAACTCCTAACAACTTTATGTGATAACATTTTGGCTCCACAAGGGATGGCATGCTCCCTGCGAGCTGCCAAGAACACACAGTTTCAATGCCTTAGCCTTTGGGCCATGGAGTCTCTTATTCAAAATAGAAATAAATAGGAAGTGGTAATTACAATGGTGGAAAGCCGATCATGGATTAAACAAGATACTTCTTCATAAAGTGCCCATTGACAGGGCCACCAAAAAATTTGGAATCCTCTAAGTTCTACAATTTATAAGTGTTATTTTAAAATACCTCAGAAATCTTGAAAGGACCAATCCATAAGGCTTCAAATTTACCATGTTTTCATTTTTCTTGCTTGGGGGCATCCCACTTGAGCACCAGATCCCCCAGCTGAAAATATTCCTTGCTTGACTTCTTGTCAAAGGCTCGTTTTATTTTCTGTTGATGCTCCTGCGCTTTGTCAAGAAGCTACTCTCTGGTCTGTTGTACTTCTACCAGCTGCAGTATCCTCCTGACCATATCATCAGGGTCTCCTTGGTAGTCCTGGAGGAGTTTTTCTACAGGAAAGGCAAGTTGTGCAGGAAAAATAGCCTCAACCCCATACACAAGATGAAAAGGGGAAATTCCAAGTGACCTTTTGGTCGTAACTCTGTTATCCCATAATGAAAATTTCTACTTTGATTCCCAGGATTTCTTGTTGTCTTCTAACAATTTCTTGATGATCTTTATGAGGATTTTGTTAGAGGACTCTGCCAAACCATTTCCCTAAGGGTGTTATGTTGTAATTTCAATACAAATTAAGTATTTCCTGCGATTCTCCTGATCTAACAATTATACGCCACTGTTAAATACATAATCGCTTCTACTATTATTCTTGTGGAAAATTAAACTACAATCACAACCACAATCACAAAGTGAAATATCAAGAACACATAACACAAAAGTTTTACCGGGAAAGCATAAAGCTAAAAACCCCACTATCATATATTATGTATATCATGAATCATGAAACAATATCATACAAAACTCTAATCCAAGAGCTCTTAGTACAATACAATCGTCTCACACTGTCATACACAAATGAGCAAATACATGTGCCAATTCTCCGTGTCTAGACAACCTGCCTCCTCTGCACAATCTCTGCAATTCGAATTCTCACAATGATACGAATTGCCTAGTTTGCACATGTCATAAGCATATTCACTGCATGTGTGATCAAATCACAACTGATAGCCAAACTATCCCTTTCACCTGTTATCTCAACTAGGTCTCCACTGGATTTGACATGCATGTAGTTAACCGTGGCGAATATTCAGTTGCATGTGAGTTCACTGATTTACTGAACTCTCACTAGTGCATATTTAGTTACAACTAGTACAACTGATCTTAACTCACTTAACTACACTTATAATTCTGTTACAAATCCAAGTCACTCAGTTATGAATGAAATAATAGATTAATATTTATTGTCCAATTTATTTAAGGGAAAAATAAATTAGACACATGTTTCTTGTTGACTTTTCAACACTCCCTCTCAACAAGAAAGGGATTATTCTTCAACCCAATCCTATCTCTATGATATTTGAATTTGCTCCTGGTGAGCACCTTCGTCAGAATGTTTGCATCTTGATCTTCCATAGGAATGTATTGAAGCAACATGATCTTCCAGTGCACACAATCTCTGAGATGATGATACCAGATATATATATGCTTAGATCTGTCATGAAACATAGGATTAATCGAGAGTTTAATGCAACTTTGATTATCACAATATATCACTGTCGGATCTAAATGAGAACCAAACAAACCAACCAAGATCTTCCTCATCCAGATAGCCTCACATGCAGCTTGACTCGCTACCATGTATTCCGCTTCTGTTGAACTGAGTGCCACATATCTCTGTTTCCTGCTGTACCAAGAAACATCTATAGATTCGATACTAAATATCTCCCCTGATGTGCTCTTTCTGTCCTTGGGCTACCTGCCCAATCTGCATCCGTGAATCCATGCAAATTCACTTCATCTGTCTGTCTGTACCATAATCCATACTCAGATGTGCCCTTCAGATATCTCAGGACATGCTTACCCACCTTCCAAAAGAGTTTTGTAGGCTTAACCATCGCTTGAATTAGCTGGTTAACCGCATAGAAAATGTATGGTCTCGTGTTCACTAAATACAGTAGTGAACCCACTAACTGTCGATAGATAGTAGCATCCACTACTTCTCCAGAAGTAGCATCCTCTTTCCTCTAGTTTCCTAGAAGAGGAGTATCCATGGGTTTGCAACCCTCCATGTGAAACTTACCCAGTATCTCTCTTGCATATTTTCCTTGAGACACAAAACGTTCACCATCTCGCTGCCATATTTCCAATCCAAGGAAATAATGAAGAAGGCCCAAATCCTTCATCTTGAACTCCTTTTCAAGGTCCTCCTTGCATGAGTGTATTAGCTGCTCATCACCAGTCAGTATTAAATCATCAACATAAAGCACAATGATCAAAAGCTTATCCTCCACCACAATTTGGTATAGGTTTGCATCTGCTTCACTTTTGGTGAAGCCCAATTCGGTGAAATAGCTATCTATCTGAGTGTACCAAGCATGAGGTGTTTGCTTCAGCCCATACAATTTTCTCTTGAGTCTGCACACATGCGACTCTCTGTCAAAGGTCTCAAAACCTTCTAGATGTTCAATGTACACTTCTTCCTCAATGATCCTATTGAGGAACACAGTTTTTACATCCATTTGATGAATGCGCTAGCCCATTTGCGCTGAGAGTGCAAGGATGGATCTTATGGAAGAGTACCTTGCGACAGGTGCAAAGGTCTCATCATAATCTATCCCCTCAATTTGTGAGAAGCCCCGGGCCACAAACCTGGCCTTGTATTTCTCCACACTCCCATCAACATCTTGCTTTACCTTGTAGATCCATCTCAAACCTACCACTGATTTATCAATCGGTCTTGGGACAATTTCCCATGCACTATTTTTGACAATGGAGTCATACTCCTCTACCATAGCATCAACCCAAGTGGGATCCTACAATGCTTCCTGAAAGGAAGATGGTTCAGTCACAATACATTTTCTCATGAGATCCATATATCCAACAAATCGATCAGGAGACTATCTATGTCTTCACTGTGAAGTAGGGGCTCCTACATTCTGTGCAGCATCTAGTCTCAATCTGTCATCTTCCGTGGTGTGATTTCTTCCATTTCTGATGGATGGATCTGCTTGAGTGGTTTACTCCACTCCATGAACCTCTTCATGTGGTCGATCCACATCTTGAGACTCATCTTTGGGAACCAACAATTCCTCCTCTACATGCAATTCTAGCTCCCTCTCAAGCGACAACCGCATGGCCTTCCCCTCATCGAATTTTATATCCCATCGCACAACAATCATCTTACTATTCGGAAAATATACACGATAATTATGGGGTGTTTCTGTGTACCCCACAAATATCCCAACTTCAGCAGTCAGTTCCAGCTTCTTCCTGGCATCCTTGGTCACATGCACATAAACAGACGAGCCAAAATTTTAAAAATGAGAAACATCAGGATTCTTACCAGTAAAAGCTTCTTCAGGTGTACTCATGCCAAGTACTCTATGAGAACAATGGTTCTTCACATAAACTGCATTATTGCATGCTTCTGCCCATAAATGCATTGGTAGGCCTTGATCATGCAACATCACTCGTGCTGCACCCATGATCATTCTGTTCTTTCTCTCCGTGACCCCATTTTGCTGTGGGTTATGAGGCGCTATGAGTTCTCTTCGAATTCCTTCTCTGCTACAGAATTCTTTGAATTCGTTAGAGATGTATTCTCCACCATTATCTCTCCTTAGAGCCTTCACTTTCTTCCTCGACTCTTTCTCCACCAATTCTTTAAACTCACAGAACTTTGAGAATGTTTGATCCTTCTTCTGCATGAAGAATATCCAACATTTACGAGAAAAGTCATCAACAAAAATAACATAATACCTATGTTTTTTTGTTGAAGAAACCGAGAATGGTCCACACATGTCCGTGTGAATTCTCTCCAAGATCATTGAAGCACAGTTCTCCTTTTCATGAAAGGTGAACTTTACATACTTCTCCAGGGTGCACCCCTTGCACTGATCTAACTGAGAAAGTGTTCCCCTTGGAAGTCCAGTAGATATTTGCTGCATGATCTTCAAGGCTCCATGATGAAGATGGCCCAATAGCCTGTGCCATAATTCGCCTTCATCCCGGCTCACCAATTTTTCTGCCTTGCCTATCATGGCACTACATCCATATACCTCCAACATGTAGAGATTCTTAACTCGAATCCCTATATTCTTGACTTGACCCATTGCTTTATGTCGTAGGTAGGATTTTCCACTGCTAAAAATAACATCATAGCCTCTGTCCTCCAACATTGTGACTGAGACCAGGTTTTTCTTCATACCTGGAACATGCATAACATTTTTCAATTGAAATGTTTTACCTGACTCTCTCTGAAAGGTAATGGTACCAATACCAGTTGCATTGTATCGTCCATCGTCGCCCATCTCTATATGCATTCTGAGATCTTTCTCCTCGAAGTCAATGAAATACTCTTTATCTCTCGTCATGTGGAAGGAAGCACCACTATCCAAATACCACACCGATCCCGATGCACTTGAAGCCATGCATGTGATCAAAGAGAAGTCAAGTTCAAATTGTGAGACAAAAGCCTCACCAGTTGCAGCTCCAACAACCATCTTGTTCTTCCTCTTCTGTGGATAGTTAGTAGCGATATTGCCATGTTCGTGACAGTGAAAACACTTCACTTTGGACAAATCCAGCTTCTTGACTTTAGACTCAGATTTTGGATGGAATTTCTTCCCTTTCCCTTACCTTGCCTTGGAAGTCAAAGCACAATCCTCTTAATCATCACGCTTTGATAAATATCGATCTTTGGTGTTCCGCCTGAACTCATCTTACACTAGATCCAACCACAGTCGTTCCCAATCCGACAATTTTTCCCTTCCATTGACAGAGTCTTGATAACTGTGCCAACTCTTGGGAAGTCCTAGGAGTGCCAAGCTCACCAAATCATCAGCAGTGATTGCTATTCCCACACTTCCAATCTCATCCCGACATTAGACAAACTTTGTGAGATATTTTGGAATGGTGTCACCCTTCTCCATTTTGATCTTCCTGAGTTGATCTTTGAGCACCAATTTCCTATGGTCGCTCCTGTTTTGGAATAGATTCGTCAAAACATTCCATAGTGCATGTGGTGTGGTTTTCCCATGGAGACTTGAGACAATGTGGTCTCGTACTCCCTCCAATAGAATCCTCCTTGCGTTCGCCACTTTCTTTTGCCATGCATCAAGATTTGCAGTGTCTGTCACATCCGGCTTAGGAACATCTCTATCAATGTAATCCATCAAGTCATTGTCTTCGAGTACTGCCTCCATCCTGTCCTTCCAAGAAATGTAGTTAGAGCTACCCTCGAGCACATACTCCAACCTCAAGCCAATGAAAGACATTTCGATCTTGAATCAACTGTCGCACCAAGAAAATATTGCAAATTCGAATGTTATCCAACCACCAAAACTCAACTACTGCAATCCCTCTTTCCCTGGGAGGTTTTCACCCCACCTGAGAGCAACCTGAGGGAAGTTCGCACCCTTCCTATGTATAGCCTGCGAACTTGCCTGGGAAGTTCACACCCTCCTTGTGTGTAGCCTGCGAACTTTTCTGCGAAGTTCACATTGTACTTCACTATAGGGTGAGGGGAGTTCACACTTCTCCCTTAAGCAGCCTGTGAGGATCACCTTGAAGTTCTCACCTCTCCTTTGTCTAGGGTGCGAGAGTTTCTTCTTTAAGAATTGAGTGTAGTCTACAGTACTAAAGTTCACACCCTGCTAGAGATGGGACCTGCGAGAATGAAATTATGTTCACACCTCACTTCCGTAGCTTTGTGGCCTCCATGGCTCTAATACCATGTAGAAATTTCAATACAAATTAAGTATTTCCTGCGATTCTGTTGATCTAACAATTATACGCCACTGTTAAATAAATAATCGCTTCTACTATTATTCTTGCGGAAAATTAAACCACGATCACAACCACAATCACAAAGTGAAATATCAAGAACACATAACACAAAAGTTTTACCGAGAAAGCGTAAAGCTAAAAACCCCACTATCATATATTATGTATATCATGAATCATGAAATAATCTCATACAAAACTCTAATCCAAGATCTCTCAGTACAATACAATCATCTCACACTGTCATACACAAATTAACAAATAAATGTGCCAATTCTCCGTGTCCAGATAGCCTGCCTCCTCTGCACAATCTCTGCAATTCGAATTCTCACAATGATACAAATTGCCTAGTTTGCACATGCTCATAAGCATATTCACTGCATGTGTGGTCAAATCACATCTGATAGCCAAACTATCCCTTTCACATGTTATCTCAACTGGGTCTCCACTGGATCTGACATGCATGTAGTTAACCATGGTGAATCTTCAGTTGCATGTGAGTTCATTGATTTACTGAACTCTCACTAGTGCATGTTTAGTTACAACTAGTACAACTGATCTTAACTCACTTAACTACACTTATAATTCTATTACAAATCCAACTCACTCAGTTATGAATGAAATAATAGATTAATATTTATTGTCCAATTTATTTAAGGGAAAAATAAATTAGACACATGTTTCTTGTTGACTTTTCAACATGTTACACATTATTTTTGTCACCCTTATGACCGTTAATGATGTAAACCTATCCTTTGACTTTAGAAGGATCAGTGGCCTGAATTCTTGAAGAAAGAAGGGAGAAGACCTTTCCCTGAGAGAAGAAGTTGTATTTTCCTTTGTAAAAACCCTATTAAGGAGGATTTCCGCTGGTTGCACTATACACAAGGTGTGGAAATGCATTATTTCATATTTTCCATAGGCTGCATTACTGCTAGGGTGTGGTAGCCTTTGTACGTCGGAAAAATGAGCATTTTCTCGATACTTCTAGAAGGAGAAGATTCTATGGTGAGGTGGCCTCTGAATGGTTTGGATTTTACTCGCTTTCATGATTTAGTGGGATCATCCTAACATCCTCACCTTATCCTCTTTAGCTTATAAAAGGAGAGGGGATCTCATGGAGAAAGTTAGCTTGATTGGGTTGGAAAGTTCTTGAGCCTTTGAGATTAGAAATTTGGCTTGAGATTGTTAGCTTGGTTAGAGTGGCTTTGAGCTTTGCTTTGTCAAGATATATTGTGAGTAGCTATCATATTGATGGTCTCAGAATCCTTGGAGCAAGAAGTGTGTGGGAAGCAAGGAACTGTTGGGAGGAACCTTACAACATCAAGGCATCTGGTTGTATCATTCTTCCACATTATTTAATACATATATACTTTTCTTTCCTATATAAATGCTATTTATCCATATTGTATGATTCCTTGATCACGTACATAGTTTCATATCAAATACTTTGTTATTCTTGTCTTCGTTGGCTTGTTTTTATTTGCAGATATTTCTCATAAACCTCATGCAATGGAGCTTGGATTGCATTGGCGAAGTCAGATCTTCAATATTTAAAAGGTATGTTCTAGATTCATTTCTCATTTGATAATTGAAATATAAGGAAAGAGTAGTGTACTGTCTCATTTTGTTCTAGATCTAGGTGGATCTAGGGAGAGTAGTTTATGTTTGATTTATCCGATAACAAAATTGGCGACTCTACTGGGGAGCGGATTGTTTTCCTAGTTTGTCTTGATTTCTTTCTTTGATTACTTGGATTCTATTTTTTGAGTCACTGGGAGATCCAACTTGACTCTTTGACTGTCAAACCACACTAGAAAAGCCTTCATACTTTACATTTTTTCCATTTTTTATTTGATTTCTGCACCCTTCTTTGAGGGACAGTGTGGCGATATAAGATTTCTGCACCCTACCTTTTTGACACAGTGTGGCATTTACGCACTGTATTGGTCTTCTGGCTTGTGGAAATATGGGATTTACGCACTATGTTAGTCTACAGCCTGCAGAAATTGTGAAAATTTTGATTTTTGATGTTTTTTCCTTACCGAAACCTTGGATTTGGTTATGGGGTGAATTTTGGGGTTTGATTATGATCTGTTTACAGTCTTCTTGACAACTTTGAAACTGATTTTAGCCATGTTTTATTTGTCTTCTTTTGAAAGATTTGTTCTCTTTCTTTGAGTGTCTTTCAGTTACAAAGCATTATCTTTTCTTTAGAATTGTTTGGTGAAAAAACTTCTTTTTCTTTTATTGAATAGTTTGTGTTAAAAGAGAAAATTGTTTGGGTTTCTTTGTTTCATGTCGATTTGCTATTTCTTTTAAGCTATCTTTGAAATAAAAAAGTTTTAATTTCTTGCTTTATATTAGATTGGGGACATCTGTTGGTGCAATTATTTGCATAATATATTACCAAACATAAATTATCAACTGGGATTCGTAATCAGTAGAGTTGATGCACTGTATGTGCCGATAATAGATAGGTTCCTATGTCTGATGAGTATAGCATAAAGAAGAAACAATCAACATCAATACTCTGTTTTCAAAGAGAACACCCTTCACACAATTCAGAAATTAGAAAGTAAAACTTGCAATCATGCACTCAAAAGATTTTTCTCAGATAATGCCTTGTCCATTTACAAGCTCATGAAGTGGAAAGATGGACTTTGAATTAGTTATATGTAGTTTCTACTCTTAACAACAACTAGCAAGCAAATCTGGGCACATTTCAATAATACCACTCCAAACTTAGAAGATAAAATTGATAACAAAACTTCTCAAGAAAATAGTGAATCGAAAGGTTCTTTCTTAGGTGACAAATATGTTCATTAGAGGCTCATGAAATGAAGAGATGAACTTAAGATCTTGTTCCCTGTAGCATTTGAAACAACAATCAACAATCTACTTTATCCACTCTTAGAAAGAAATCAATCATAACCCTATCAATGCCAATCAAATCTTCTTCAATACAGGAGACAGTCAACATGCTTGAAAGACTTCATTACATGAAGCATAAAGGTGAGAGATGAAGTCTTATGATTCCTGTACCTACTAAGAGAAACACAATCATAAATTCAAAACAATAACAATTGTATATTTAACAATCACACACATCTATCCAACTCTTGTTAAATAAATATTAATCTTCATAAATGAAAATGGAACTTATCTACTATGTTCAATGTCTAATTACTCAAATTGATTCAAAATCAAACAACTTTGTACTGAACTTAAAATGCATTTGAAATCATTTACAACACACAACTGTTAAATGCTCACACAATAACACACATCATATACATGGAGGTTTACCTTAGTTGGGATGGTGGGCCCTTGCCGTACCAACAAGGCAGCTTTAAAATAAACTTACAGAATGAAAGGTCTGATAACAAGCATCAATTCCATGAACTGTGATTTATATCATTACTTGAGAAAAACAAAGGTACAATCCACAATCTTCAAGAATCAACCCTACAACATAACAATTCCTATTTCTTCAAGAACCAATCTTACATCATAATAATTCCTCCCTACTCATACCTATGAGGTCTTATTTATACATAAAATACATGAAGGAATGGATGAAACTGAATCCCCAAAATAAGAAAACAATTTTTACAATTTTAGGATAAATCCCAAAAATTTGTGTTTTTTAACAATTTGGGTAGATTCGAGTTAGTCCCCCACCCATATCTCCCAAACCAATTCTAATTTTGAAAAACTGCCTGCATCTTATTCAATTTTCCATATTCTGGACAAAACCCATATATTATAATTTCTATATCTGATACCATATGCGCATAAATCGAGGCGCAAGTTGGCAGTTTGAGTTTTTTTGCTAATTTTGGCAGAATCATTCCCCCTGAGATGGAGGTTCACACGTGCGAGCTGGGTGAATTATGACCCATGTGTCCACATGAAAAAATCTCTCTGGACAAAACCGATGAGCCCGATCTTCTTCTAGAAACATTCAAAAATTCTGAATCATGTCTAGTATCGGATTAGCACAGGCTGGTACCAGAATAGGTGGAGCCTTGGTACCAGAATAGACTAGGTATCAGATCATGCTGCTTAAGAGTCAAAGTGATTAGGATCATACATAATCAAGCATTTAATCGAATTAACTCAATAAAACTAAACAAATCATGCTTTAATCATAAGTTAGCTCTTATGCACATGAACAAGGTCATCGAGTGTATTTATGGAGGAAACGATCAATTAGATACACATGACATAGGTAAAATAGGCTCAGATAGGGGGTATTATAGGGCATTAGAAGTGTCAAAATGGAGACTCAACAACATCCTTGCATTTGAAGTAGAGAAATTGCATGATTTTTGGCATTTTTTGGTTTTGAATTCTAAAAATTTTTCCCCCTCATGGCCGGGGGAGGGGCATGAATCGTGTATTGGTGTACAGTCTATTTTGCTCATTTCTTGAGAATCTTGATATTGATGAGTTTAGTATATTTTGGGACATTTTACATCTGGGAGTGGTAAATGTTTTCTCCTTCTCGTAGCATAGCTTTCATTGAAATGAAAAGATTGCATCTTCATCTCTTTGCATAACTTTCAAGTCGGTCAAAACACCATATTGTCCACACCATTTTCCTTGAGTAACAACAACCATAAAATAAAGTGCTTATAAAAATTGATTAGACATTTTTATATTTTCTGGTAGCAAACCTACATTAGATTAGTTGTAGGGATTTGGAATAGGTGTGAAAGATAATGTTCCAAAGCTACAAACAAACATACAATCTTGCATTAGGGAGCGATGGAATCCACTTATTACATTTTGTCTTGGGAATCCCTTCTCACACAAGGGTCAATCACGAGGTCACATTGAGACTAGCAGAGTTACTGACCCTTATTTGTTGGTCTTGGTGTAGAGATTGCACGTATTATGGGGGTTGCTTGAAAGGCATACCCACAATCATGAGTGGAAGCCTTTCAATTTGATTTCGGGCTAGATACCCTGCCTTTGTGCGTGAATCGAACTGTCGACTATTTCCCCAGGCATCACTGTAGTAGTTGGTAACCTTAGTGGTCTATCTCTTTAGGATATTTACACAAGTTGACCATGGAGGGGAAAGTATTCACGATACCTGGAATCGATGTTGGCCAAACTCACTCGGGCTCCTTGGAGAGTAAATCTACAATTATTGCATGGAAGCTTGCACCAAAGCGTAAGTCCGTTAAGCAGGTCGTCAATGTAACTTTTCCACCCACTCTATCTTAGACCCTTCTTACTTTGGTCCCTTGACATTGGATTTCATCACCAACTAGTGTGCTCATTGTGAGAATGTTTTGTTTTCTTGCTTTCTTACTAGATTTTTAGCATGTGTTTGTTTTCCCTAGTGGACTCTAGATTGGATTTTTGTTTTTAATGGCATCAGTTCCTAGAATGACCAATGAAGGAACCTCTACTCCAGAGGAACCTTTTGTTTTTCCTTCTTACAGAAGCATTGGTCCTCCTTACATCGCTACTTTGAGCCTTCCAAGTCTCACAATTGGATTAATGGTATGGTTGTTTTCTACTTGGGTAGTCCCGAATGCAGTTAGTGCTTCATTTGTAAGAACTTCCTCCCAAGAGAATCAACCTCATGTTGATCCTTCTCCTTCTTCACCAGTAAGATATTCTTCGCCTTCTTCACTTGCAAGGTCTTCTTCCATTTCATCTGCTTCACTGAGTGAAATCTCTAAAGCTAGTAACTCAGTGGATAAGAAGAAGAAGAAACAAAAGAATAAGAAGAAGAAAAATAAACAAGGGTCCAAACTTCCAACCACTGTCGAACATGTTGGAAAGAAACTAGTTACTGTTAATCATGCTGGGAGTGTTGATGATGCTAAGATCACCCAAACACCTCGTAAGCCTAGGTACCCTTGCAGGCTTTGTAAGGGTAGCCATCTTCTTAAGGATTTCCCTGCTCTATCCAAGGTTATATAAGCATGGTCTACACAACCCCGCCAACCCATGTTGTCATCCTCTAAACAACATGCTAATGACCTCCCGTCAAATAGTCAAGATATCGTTGGGAAGAAGAAAAGTAGAGTCAAGTTCCTGTGTATGTTATGCAAAGGGAGTCATCTAACTCACCTTTTCCCCCATATGGATGAAGCCTTGAAATTACTGGAAGACGTGACTATTTCACAACCCCAACTTCTAGCTGCTTATCGCAAGCTTACTCTCGACCCACCTGTAGTTGATGGAATGATCGATTCAGCCCCTTCATCGATTAGTCCGGTTGATCATGTACTCAATTTGGTCACATCGTTAGTTGAACCAGTTGACAAAGTGGTTGATCCGATCCCATCCTTGGTCAATCCCCCTCTCCCACCAGAGAGTGAAACCAAAGTGGTCGATCCGTTTCCACCTGTCGACCCCATTCTCCCCTTGGAGAACGCAGCCCAAGTGGTCAATCTGATATCATCATCGGTCAATCCTACTCTCCCAATAGTGAGTAAACCTAATACTGCCCACATTTTTCTCATTGATATAGACTCTACTATGCCAGGTGGTATTCCTCCTTCTCCCGTGGAACCCCCTCCAAGTAATGAGGCCATCCATTTTGATTGGGGTGTGCTAAATGGACCTCGTCTTCCCTGTCACATTCCTTTCTAGATTACTGTACAGGTTTGTGGTCAAGACGTTCCTCAAATGCTGATAGATGAAGGTGCGTCTATTAGTATTTTGTCCTCTCTTGCTTAGCAAGATTTGGGTTGTCCTCAGCTCGCACCGGTTACGCAGAATTTGTTATCTTTTAACAAAAGAACCAGTCAACCTTTAGGGACCCTTCCTCAGTTTCCTGTAACTTTGGGTGGGAAAACTATCTTTATTGATGTCATGGTAGTCCAAGACCCCTTAGATTTCGCTTTTCTCCTTAGGTGGGATTATGTCTATGCCATGAAAGCTATTGTGTCCACTCTTTTTCGTGTGATATCTTTCCCTCATGATGGAGGAATTGTAACTATTGATCAACTTTCATTCATTGGTCCTGACTGGATGAACTCCCTAAATGGTCCTTATATGCAGATGGTATCACCCCCGCCACATGTTAATTATGTGGCGTTATCTCCCATGACTTCAACTTCTGATGACCTAGATCTTGTAGTTGACATGGTTATCTCATTGATAGGGTCTTTAGAGTTTGATCTCCTGTTAAGAACCAAACATCAATATAGCATGGAAAAACCACATAAAAAGTACTAAACGCCTTGAAACTGAGATAATTTTAGATAATAAGCCTCTTCGAAGGGGAAACCTCCTTTTACCCCACTTAAAATGTTCAAGTACAAGATGATTCAAAATGAAAATGTCTCCTTGGTATATATAGGAGACTAGGAGGTATAATTACAAATAATGGCCTAAAGCCGACATAATTAAAATAACATTACTAATCTAAATTACAACTAATGGCCTAAGCCGACA
>JASDQU010011937.1:186863-196970 GCA_032191745.1 Picea mariana
ATTACAACTAATGGCCTAAGCCGACATAAATAAAATAGCATTACTAATCTAATATGCCCCAATTAAGGGGTAATGGGCCAACATTAGGGCTTAACATCTCCTTACCCCTGTCGTGACCCTTGACATGTCTTCCTTCCATAGTATGTTTCTTCCATTCAGTGAAGATCTCTTGGAAGCTATGACTAATTTTTGTCCCTTGACATGGTGTCCTTCCGGAACATTACCCTCTTGGAATCCATGATCAAGAAGAGAGTCTTTGAGCATGGTTTTCTGATTTCAATCTCAATAAAAAATGAAACCAGCCTTGAGCATGGTTTTCTGATTTCAAGCTCGTTAAAAAATGAAACCAGTTATGAGGGTAGTTTTTTGCGTCTCTGTAGAAACCTTGTTAAAAAATGAAACAAATCTTTCGAGCATAGTTCTTTTTCATGTTTCAAGCTCGTTAAAAAATGAAACAGATTGTTCCCCCTCTCTATTTGAGTCAAGTCCTTCGTCTATTATTTGAAGCTTCATTTCATTCTCCTTTTTAGTTGGATGAAACGAAGCTTGGGGGGCATTTTCCTCAGCCTTTGGAATTCATGCTGAAGTTGAGCCGCTAGCTTCTTAACTTGGGGGCTAAGTACCAACCATACGAATTCGTGAACCATGCATTGGGAAGTCGCAAGCATAGTTTTTACTTTTGTTCAATCTTGTGTAAAAATGAAACCACCTACCTCAAGCATAGTTTCCTCCGGTTCAAGCTTGTGTAAAAATGAAACCAGGTCCAAGCATAGTTTTGTTTAGTTTTAAGCTTGTGAAAAAACAAAATCTATCCCAAGCATAGTTTTTTTTTTTGTTTTAAAGATTGCATAAAAATGAAAACAATCCCGAGCTTAGTCTTTGTTCTTCCTCATGCTCGTAAATGCATGAGAATAAGTTACTGAGCTTAGTCTTTGTTCTTTCTCATGCTCGTAAATACATGAGAATAAGTTACTGAGCTTAGTATTTTTCCTTTCTCGTGCTCGTAAATACGTGAGAATGTAACCGAGTATACTTTTATCACTTTTTCGGACTCGCAATGGTTATATGAAAAATGACCCCGTTGGAGTTCCCTTTAATCTCTTTTCAGACTCTCTAAACATGAAAAGATTGCCGAGAGACCTTGTTATTTTCATGCTCATAAAAGTATTTGAAGAAAACATTTGATGGGTAGTAGGTTATCACTTTTTCAGTCTCATCAAACTAATTTACGAAAAAGGAACTGAGAGAGTTCTCTTTAAGTGTTTTTCAGACTCTCTAAACATGAAAAACCCCTGAGTTTTATTTCTTTGGACTCGTAAAACAAACATCGAAAGATCCATATGGGACCGAACCACTCCTTCTTAAGGTTCATTAAACATACTCCGAGGGACTCGTCCGAAGTATGAGCTCACAGTTCAAGCATATGTTATCCTCCTCAAGATTGTGTAAAAATAAAGAGGTACTCACCAGAAATGGTGGGGGGAAATTTGGGAAAGAAATGTGTCTAAACCTGTGTTCTATGGAAGAATCACTTTTGAACATGACACCCTTTCACTTGCTTTGTGTCTAGGTTGGAAAATCCGCTTGTCTCTTGATCATACTCCTTTATAAGATTACAAATTGGTCTGTGATCCCTGTTGTTGAGTCAGTGTTTCCAAGACAGTCATTGTGTCGTCAGTATGTTCAAAGAGAATTTCAACCCTGAAAGACTTTTATTGCATCGTCCATTTCTGTAGTCCTTAAGCCTTCTATTGCATTGGCCATCCCTTAGTCAGTCCTAAATCATTTGTTACTCTGATCTATCTCAAATCTTGTTACCCATTTCGTGTCATTGATGGGGGATACATTAAGGCCATCCTGTGACGAGTCTTTTCCTTTCGACTTCAACTCATTATCCATGAATTAGACTTAGAAACTAATTGGTACCTTGGAACTTGCATGCCTCAATGGCAGTTTTCCTCTCTTTTGATAGTGGGTTTTCATTATTGACCCCTGACCGAGAGATTCCGCCGAGTGTTTGACTTCAGCTCATTAATTCACATTCGTTAGATTGTACTAGAGTACCTTGGGAGTCGTTGACATTAATGGTGATTTCCCTCGCACTTGTTAACGATATACACTAATGACCGATAATCAAGTGATTTCTACCATGTTCGACTTCAACACATGTATTCACATGGTTACATTTGTACTATAGAGTGGTGGAGATGAAGACCCTGGATCTTTTCTGGTAGATTCAGATTTCATTGGAGTATATTCAGTTTGTACTATTGCATAGATCCACATTGTATGTCTCATGGCTATGTTCAAATTTGAGTCTTTAACACATAGATCCACAGTGTATTTTTGGTGGTTATGTTCAGATTTAATTCATATTGGCATGGATCCACAGTGTATGTTTGGTGGCCATGANGAAGACCCTGGATCTTTTCTGGTAGATTCAGATTGCATTGGAGTATATTCAGTTTGTACTATTGCATAGATCCACATTGTATGTCTCATGGCTATGTTCAAATTTGAGTCTTTAACACATAGATCCACAGTGTATTTTTGGTGGTTATGTTCAGATTTAATTCATATTGGCATGGATCCACAGTGTATGTTTGGTGGCCATGACCTGTCTTACTTGGCATGGATCTTTGCATGTCAGCATTTATGCTTTGAGTCACTTGTATTCTGAGTATGGGAATTCCTAACTCAGTGATGATATATTATTGTACTATATTTCCTTTTTTGTTGGTAGGTTTCCGATCGACGTGTTCCTTGTTCCCTACACACACTTGACAAAGTATTTCAGCTATCACTCTGTTCTAAATTCATACTTTGAGGGGCTCTCTGTTACACATTATTTTCGTCAGCCTTATGATCATTAATGATGTAAACCTATCCTTTGTTTTTAGAAGGATCAGTGGCCTGAATTCCTGAAGAAAGAAGGGAGAAGAACTTTCCCTGGGAGAAGAAGTTGTATTTTCCTTTTTAAAAACCCTATTAAGGAGGATTTCCATAGGTTTCACTATACACATGGTGTGGAAATGCCTAATTTTCGTACCTTGTTCCATAGCTAGGTTCCAGATTTTCCACAGGCTGCATTATTGCTAGGGTGAAATGACCTTCGTACGTGGGAAAAAAGTGCATTTTCTCGATGCTTCTAGAAGGAGAAGCTTCTATGGTGAGGTGGCCTCCGAATGGTTTGGATATTACTCTCTTTCATGATTTAGTGGGATCATCCTAACCTCATCACCTTATCCTCTTCAGCTTATAAAAGGAGAGGAGTTCTCATGGAGAAAGTTATCTTGATTGTGTTGGAATGTTCTTGAGCCTTTGAGATTAGAAATTTGGCTTGAGATTGTTAGCTTGCTTAGAGTGGCTTTGAGCTTTGCTTTGTCAAGATAGATTCTGAGTAGCTATTAGATCGATGGTTTCAGAATCCTTGGAGAAAGAAATGTGTGGGAAGAAAGGAACTATTGGGAGGAACCCAACAACATCAAGGCATATGGTTGTATCTTTCTTCCACATTATTTAATATAGATATACTTTTATTTCCTATATGAATGCTATTTATCCATATTGTATGATTCGTTGATCACGTACATAGTTTCATATCAAATACTCTGATATTATTGTCTTCGTTGGCTTGTGTTTATTTGCAAATATTTCTCATAAACCTTGTGCGATGGAGCTTGGATTGCATTGGCGAAGTTAGATCTTCAATATTTAAAAGGTATGTTCTAGATCCATTTCTCATTTGATAATTGAAATCTAAGGAAAGAGTAGTGTATTGTCTCATTTTTTTTCTAGATCTAGGTGGATCTAGGGAGATTAGTTTATGTTCGATTTATCCGATAACAGAGGGTAGTAGGGAGTAGAATGGATAAATGTAATCCCATACTTCTCACAAAAATTAATTAATGATTCATATTTTAAGGAGGTAACATTGTCAATAACAATCCTGCTTGGACATCCAAATCTGGACATGATATCTTCAAGGAAGTTACTGATTATCTTGTGGGAGACACTCCTTGTAGGGATAGATTCTATCCATTTGGTGAAATAATAAGTGGCATTCAAAATCCACCTGTGCTGACCACTTGAGGATGGGTGGATTTCCCCAATGAAGTTAAGACCCCACTGTTGAAAAGGTCCATAAACCTCCATAGGTTTCAAAGGTAAAAATTTGATCTGTTGCTTTCCATAAAACTTTTGGCATTTGACACAAGCTCTAATATTTGCACAAACATCGTAAAAACAATGGGCCAAAAATACCCATATATGAGGATCTTATAATATGTGGTCCTCCAAAAATGGTTCCCCCACACGAGATGTCATGAAAATAAGTCATAGCTCTTTGGGCCTCTTGTGGGTCGAAAAATATTAGTATAACTCCCAGAGGATCCTTCCAGTATAAAACCTGATCAATGAGACAATATTTGATTTCTTTGATTTTCAAATCTCTTACCTTGTTTTTGTCCAAACCATCAAGAGGCCTCAACTTTTGTAGGAAATATATGATGTCTTTATACCAGGTGCATTCTGCTAATTTGAGGCTAACATGAGAGTCTTTATCAACAGTCTCAGTTTGCTGATTTTCTGAGTGTGTGTTCATGAAATTAACCCCCAATGCCTTGCAATTTGATTCAACCAGTAACCTGGCTAAACCTTGGCCTTTCACCAATTTGTTGGGTTTTATTTCCAGGTCAAACTCTATAATTTTGGCAATCTATTTGCTTCTCTTCGTATCTATATCAGTCTGGATCAATATCTCCTTTACTGAGGTCGAGGGGACATATGCACTAATCTTTGAACGCAGAACATAGATTATGAAAGCCTTGAGGGATTTGACCAAAGCATATGCCTGATTCTCCATGATATCATATCTCATTTCTGCATCCCTCAATGCTCTCTTGAAAAAGGAACTAGGATGCTCTAACCCCTCTGTATTTTTCTGTAGCAAAACAACAACCAATGTATCATATGAGACAAAAGAAAATATCAGAAATTCCTTAGAATAGTCAGGGTTGATGAGCACATGTTCTTCGGTCAAAGCCCTCTTGATTTGGTCGAAATAATTTCTGGACTCAGTAGTCCATTTCATTTCGTTTCCATTTCTAAGCATGTCTCTAATGTGTTTAACCAACTCAAAAAAATTTGAAATGAACCTCCTCAAAAAGTTGATTTTACCCAAGAAAGAGTGAACCTCTTTATTAGATCTGGGAAAAGATAAGGCATGGATGTCCTCTACTCTGCTTGGATCAATTCTTACTCCTTCTGCTAACACAATATGCCCCAATAATTTACCCTCTTCCATAGAAAACAAGGATTTCTTAGGATTGAGGGAGAGACCAAACCTTCTGCACTTCAAGAAGACTTTCTTCAGATGATGAAAATGGTCTATATCATACCTTGAGAATATTGTAATGTCATCCAGATAGATGACTAAAATTTTTTCTGTTTCCCCAATGAAGGCAATGTCCATGGCTCGCTGGAAGGTTTCTCTTGCATTCATCAATCCAAAGGGAATTTTAGCATACATGAATGTGCCCCAAGGAGTAGTGAAAGTTGTCTTCTCTCAATATCTAGTTAGGACAAAGATCTGATTGTAGCTAGAGAATCCATCAATCATAGACATCTTGGATGAACCAGTCACTCTCTGCAAAATGTGCTCCATCTTCGACAAGGGGTAGTTATCCTTTTTGGATCTCCTGTTCAAATCTCTGAAATCAACACACAATCTAATTTCCACAGATTAGCCACCCATTTTGAATATCTCAAAGGAATGATGATTTGGGCATTCAACAAATTCTTTACTTCCCTTTCCATAATAGGAAGCAACATGGGGTTTATCTGTCTGAGTTTCTTCCTGAAAGGTTTGTTCTCTTCTTTCAAAGGGATTTTGTGTTCCATGATGTTTGTGTCATATGTATTGAAGTCTTCATATTTCCGAGAAAAAACATCAGCGAATTCCCTCAAAATMTTGGCATACTCAACCCTTTGCTCCTTTGATAGATTGCTATACAATTTGACATACTTGGGATCCTACTYTATTCCTAAATTGCATTCAGTCACATCAACCTCCCCARTTAAACTTTTAACCTTTACAAAAACATCATTTCTGTTATACAATCTCTCCAAGGGGATGAGTCCCTTTGGAATATGGTTTCTTAGCAACTGAACAATATGAAGGTCAACACTTTTATTCATAAGAGCATCAGCATGAGGGATTTCTTCAGTATCCTGATCTTGATCAATATGCAAATCAGAAAATTCATCCACAGTTTCAAGAAATCTTTTCATTTCAAGATCATCCTCAAAAACCTTGCAATGTTTGACATTGTCAAGAATAGAGGGTCTGTATTTTACTTCCACCTCATATTTGAGCTTTGGGGGCAAAGGGACCTTGAAATTACTTACTAAGATAGCTAATGAATCTACCATAGAGTTATCCTCTCTTGGAACAAATGATATATTAAAAGCCAAGAATAGACTATCAACAAGATCCCAGACTTAATTTCTGTAGGCCCTTAACCTAGGGTTCTTAGCTTGAAACAAATTTCTGACTCAATGGATAATTAACTCAACATCTCCAAACACTGGTAGCTCCTCAATATCCATGTCTTTAGCAACTCTCAAACCCAAAACAAGAGCCTCATATTCTGCAACATTGTTTGTTGTTTCAAATTCAAGCTTAAAAGACAGAGATATGGTCTCTTGGGTAGGGGAAATGAAAACTACCCCAGCTCCAACACTTTCCCTGGAAGAGGCTCCATCAAAAAACATTTTCCAAACATATATATTGGAAGGAGTGTCTTCACAAGAGGTGATGGGATGCTTTCTGATTTCAATAGGTGCTTGGGGGACATCAGTGAGTTGTAACATACTGGTTCCTAGATCAGTGTCTACCACAAAAATGGGGTGGTTGGTTGGGTTTGCTTCATCATTGATAATGTAAGCAAGTTGTGCTTCCCTATAAAGTCTTCTATCCTCTCCCTCAAACAAAGGGATAGTGGCATATGAAAGATCTATCTTCAATGTCCCCCCCCAGTCTTTTAATCCAATATCTAGAAAAGAGCATCCCAAACTTAGGGGGGACATAAGCGACCACAATATCCATGACCACACTTTTCATTGGCATTTGGAACAAGGAAACAACCAAGTATTTGATAACCCCGAGGAACTTCACCTTCCTAGAATCAAATGAGTACAGGTCATGGTAAGTTTTTGTATAACCTCCAACCCGAGCTCCCCCATGACAATATTAGGGATGAGATTGTGATATGCCCCTGAATCCATCAAACAGTTGTGCAACACCTTATCATGGATGTTCAATGAGGTATAGAAAGGAAGGGAGGAGTCATCTCTATCCTCCACCAAAGGTCCCAGTATGACATAAAGATTTTCATCTTGTAGGTTGACTAAATTCGTGGAATAAGATGAAGGTTTAGGCTACAACACTTTGGAGAGGTACCTTTTGAAATCCTCATGCTTAACTATCTCCAAGAAAGGTACATGGATTTTAATCTTTTGAATCTCATTCTCAAATATAAATGAGGAGGGAGGCTTCATAATCTCCTTCTTTTATGGGATAGGGACTTTAACCACTGTCTGGGGGTCTTGTGCCTCTTTTTCTTTGTTGTTAGCTACCACCTCCTTAACATGATTCTCTGTCCTAGTAGGCTACTCAAGAATGTCATGCTTTCCCTCTTTCTTCTTGGACCTGAGGTTGTATCTATTTGGATTGCCACTGGTCCTGTCCCCTTTTATCATCTCATTTAGTTGGTTGTCCACGAGGGAATCTTCATATGCAGACTGAGTTAAATGAGGGGATGAAGAYGTGTCACCAAAACAATGGATTTCAAGATCATCTTCTTTTTCCTCTTCTTCCTCATCAGTAACTAGGTTATTTTGGAGAGGGGCTTGGATTTTTTGTTCATCCCTATCCCTATTTCTTTGATCCCTCTGGATGATCTGAGGGACATTATTTGGTCTATTGAAATTACCCCCGTTGTCAGTATTTTGGGCGTTCTTATAGCCCTGTTTCCCTTCAAATTTCAATTTCTCCATTTTTGTAGAACATGATTTTACCAGTTTTGTTAACTCATCAACTTGAGGGTGGGAAGCAGAGGAACCAAAGGTTGAAGCTTCAGCCCTACCTTTTCTCCTATCTCTATCAACCTTACTCCTAATATTATCAACTGCCAATATATTGGATTCTACTTCAAGGGTTGTGTATTGCATATGAGCCAAGGAGGTAGCTCTTCTTTATCTCAGGAGGAGGAAAAACTCAAGGTCAAAAGAACTAGCATAAGTGATGTTCGCATAGGTTTCAGTAGGATTAATATCAGTGGTGATATTATTGTACATCTTATTAAATCTCTTGGAGAAGTCTAAGACATATTCCCCCTCTTCTCTCTTAAGAGACCAAACTCTGTAATATAATAAAGGAAATATGTTTTATCCTCCCAATGTCTTAAAAATGCATCATCTAGGGATTCAATCCCATCAATAGATCCAAGAGTCAAGCCCTTGAACCATTTTCTAGCCTCACCATCAAGGCTCTGTGCAAAAACTCTCAACCAGACATCTTCATTTTCAATATTAAGATTATCTTCATAACTGTAAAAGGCTGAAAGGTGCTCTTTTGCAGTTATGTCCTCCTCCCCTGTAAACTTGGGCATGTACTTGAGGTAATATCCAACTTGGAGGGGATTCATAGGTTGTGGTAAAATAATAGGGGCATAACTAGAAGCCACTATGGAATCCATTCTATTTCTAGGAAGGTTAGCACCTACCATTAGAATGTGAACTGTAGGAGACCCAGGGGGAGATGGAGTTTGGACAGATGGGACTAGAGCTGTGTTTCCAAGGGAAAGGGGAAACAACTGAGTGTTGGAGGAGAATAATATGGGTTTTAAGGGAAAATAAATTCCCCCCTATTTAGATACTACAACTTTGACAGGAGGAGGAATAGGAAAACCCAAAGTGGGACAATATTCTAAGCTTCTGGGTCTGAACCACTTTACAATCTTAGGGGAAATAGGGGTTTCAAAAATTTCTTCTAAATGAGGTCTAGAAGGGGATAATTCAACAGGGAAACTCCCAAAATTTAAAATTCTGGAAACTCCAACAGATGGTATAAAAAGAGAATTAGATGCATCTATTGGAGTTTTTAAAGAAAAATCATGTAAATTACCAAAATCACCTGATACAACAGTTGAAATCCCTTCTTGAGAGGTCTTTCCTTTTATGATAATCTTTTCTAGGTTAGCTTTAGGTGTTGTCAGAGGCAGTCATGGAGTAGACCTCATGTGTCTGCCTTTAGAAGCCACAACTGAAACAATGGAGTCTCCAAGTGCAAGTTTCAATCTTCGAGGTATTGATTTCTGATGCACCTTCAGAGTCATAATTTCTTTGTCATTCAATCCCAGGAAATGTCTTCAATTCATTCCCTAGCAATGGTGCCATGAATGTTAGCACTGAGAGTCACCCTCAGATTGCAAGAGGATAAGCCCAGTACCCATCATAATTTTTGGTGGATGTTGGTTTTATGAGTGGAGGTCAAATGGACAAAACTCAATATAAGAATAATTTTAATCACAGAAATTGGACAAACAATGCACAGGGAAGTGAGGTCCTCATTAACTTCAGCCAATGATTTGAGTTTAAGTGTGAGCAAAAAGAAGACTTAGTGAGAGTGGTGAACAAGACTTCCATGGGAATCCGGCTTTCAAGCAGCTTGGTGAAGAAAAACTCAGGCTCAAGAGCACTCTTGAACTCAAGTTTCAGACACTGAAATATGTCACAACAACATAATAATCAAACCTACATTATCATGCAACTACAACAACTCGACTGGATCCTCCATGCCCGAGCCTTTCAACATAAGGAGAAATAAGGTAACAAGGAAGCTAACTAAAAATGGTGACAACACTACTGTAATCAAACTTGCATTACAATAGAACCACATCCCTCAACTGGATCCTCCATACCTGAGTGTTTTAGCAGAGTTTAAACAAAAAGATGAAAGAATATAACTTCTATTACTGCAAAAGTATGAAATTTGATACATCACCAGAGAAAAATTCTGGCATCAAAATTACACAGTAGGGAGCT
>JASDQU010011938.1:52857-70474 GCA_032191745.1 Picea mariana
ACACAACATTGATGAAACCAAATGTCCCTTAGTAAATTCATCTAAGGCAAGTGAGATGTCCCTTAGTAAATTCATCTAAGACAAGAAAAAATGTTCAATTATCTCTGTATATGAGTAATATTGATCACCTGTAAAATACTTGAGATATCCTTCAAGTGTAATGGCAGTTGTGAAAAACCAGTACAATGGACCTAGATTTCATTGTACATCCAATTCATAGTCATAACAAAGTCTCCAAATACATGTAGTTGCACAATATTTTTCTTGAAAACACACTTCAATAGAAAGAATAATGCTCTCAATTCACCTTGATCATCGAACCCAATACCTAGGTTTCCCTTACCAATGAAATAGTGATCCTTAACAGTAAATAACGCAAAACCTAGATTGTAAAATGTTGATTAATTGGGTTGTTGTCATTAATGTCAACCCTTGAAGCAAGTCCGGTAGCAAATTTCGGTAGCCCCAACAATCTGGTCAAGGGAATCGAGATTGTTTGAGGAATAATGGTATGAATATCAATGTATTTGTAGATAATACTATTCTAGATGGATAATACATGTCATGCCATTTCTGGTGATATGTGGAACGCCACATAACTCCTCACGGTTTTTTTGTGGTCTTGTGAAGTTGGAGAACCCTCTTGAGTTATCTAGAAACCCCTAGAAGGTCAAATAAGTAAAAAATAATCTAGAAACCCCTAGAAGAAGTTGACTAGTCAAAGTGGGTGAAACTAGGAGTCAATCATAGGTTAAGTCGTTGCAATAAGAAAATAATTAAAAATAAATTAGTTGCAACTAGAAGTGGAGAGTTTACTATTTTTGGATAGAGTGGTTATAAGTGGACAAGTGGTTAGAAGTGGGTTAGCCCTAAAAGAAGGAAGTTGGGTTAAGTTGGTTATAAGGTAACCCTTAAAGAAAGCTACTTGGACAGTATAAATAAGAGAGAAAGGGTCTCATATTAACACCTATTGAAAACATTGAATATCTATTATTATGTAAGTTTTATTGCAGGTACTCATTGATACATATGAAGTTACGCAAGTTTGAGGTAACAAGAAGGGTTGGCGACGAAATTTTCGGAGTTGCAGAAATACAGAAAAAAAAAACCCTAATTTTTTAGGTGTACGCAGGCTGCATTGGAATAGGTTGCATACGTATGCGAGCTGGCAGTATAAAAAGGCATGTATAGTTGGAAAAACCATGAAAGCTTGAGTTTTTGAGGGTGTCAGGTTCTGAGAGTCTGAAAGCAAGCTCTCAGGAAGGTCTACAGTGCTCAGGTACAACAAATCTATCTATAGGTTCAAAAGGTATATCCTATTTTTATGAGTAGTTGGATATTGTTGTCTACATGAGATATGGTTATGGGGGTTTGAGGATTTTCCCTAGAGAGGCTATTGGTTGTATGGCACTTACTATATAATTCAGATCTACACAAATACAAAAATGGTATATCTAATATTTATCATTGGCACATCTTGTTAGTGTTGAGGCATATCTTGTATTTCTTGGTACATGGTTGAGATATTTTGGTTGTGAAGTGGTTGTGAAGTTGTTTATGAAGTTTGAGGATGCATATCAGTGAGGGTTTGACGACTAGTCCATGTGAGGGTTATTACACTTGATCATGATTGTACACACATGTATGGCACGTGACTAGAGAGATGTAAATGCACTTGGTTAAGAGATATGTAAGATGATGTATGGACATGGCACAACTACAGATAAGACACATTGACAGGTTGCAGGTTGATGTGACAGAGGCAACAAAGTGTCAGAGTTTCAAAAAAGTTAAAAACCCTAGACTTCTGAAGATGTACACAGGTTGCAGTATAGACAGGACGCATACATACGCAGTCTGCAATATAAACAAGGCACATACGTATGTGAGTTGCAACATATACAGGTGACGTACCTGTTGGTATAGGTTGATGATCCAAAAAGGATCCAAAGAAGACTAAGGACAACTCAAAACTCGCAGCAGCAACTCAGAACACTCAGAATGGCTTCAGCAGATAGAGAAAGGGAAAAAATTAAAAGTTACGGATCGTGAAGAGTGTATCGTAAGCTTTCCAACGGTGCAAACGGATCGTCAAACGAAGTTATAGATCAAAAGATATTCGCGGTCAAAATTTGGTCAACCTAGCCCAGTCAGCAGGGGATGAGTCAACATCCGTACTGTTGACACATCAACATTCATACAACATACGTGGCATGCGCAAGAGGCGACATGTGTCATGATGACATCAGCATGGTGATGTGGAAACACCAGAGGTTGCCACATGTCACTCATATTTGGCCTTTTCGAGTCATTTCGTGGACCAATAAAATTGCACCACATGCTAGTCTGTACACTGACGTAGCGACTGACGTGACAGGATGAGTTTGCAGTTGAGTTGGCAGACCACACACTAACGTGGTAGGGTGATTGTACATAGGTTTACATGGCCCAATGGTTGGCTACCATGTGGCCTAGTCATGGGCTGCCACGTGGCAGTGGTCAAATGCCCAAAGACAACCCGAGAACGAATCTTCAAAGAAAAAATATTAAAAGATTTGGTGGGTCCGCCATATTCGGTAGGACCCTGCTAAATCTAGTGACCAACCATCATATCTAGAACAATTCTAAACTCGGCCGTAACAACCATTTCAAATACATACATTGTTACAATGAATACCCAAAAAGGGGAGGCCCGTAGGCTCGAGCCCGTGACCTCCTCCTCTATTAATGCCTTAATACATGCTCCGATAACCATAAGGCCAACAACCTTTCGTTGATTACAAGGCCGCACTTTTTGCTTAAAAGGTGAATTCGCCCAGGTTGCAAGTGGAGGCGTGCGACGGTACGGACTGACACAATTTTCGAGATATTTTTTGAGCATTTATTGCAGGTGTAGGGCACGAAAACCGAGACAAAGTTACTCTTGGGCCTAGGAGTTCCAGAGTCGGATCGAAGCATGTAGACAATCATTTTTGGGTAATTCAATGCCACGAATTCAATGGTGCTCTCCGTTTTCTGATCTGAGTAAAACTTCTACAACTTGATTTCAGAATGAGGTATACTTCTGTATTTTTCCAAATTCTTTTGCCGAGTTAATAAAAAGGCCTACCCATTTGAGAGTAGGACCCGGAGACATAGTCCACCATGGATGAACTGCGTTATCAAGTTTTTGTGTTCATATTTGATGCTTATGTCTCTTCATTATTGAGCTTTTCCTTTTTAATGGTGCACTTTAATTTATGCTCATTTTATGCAATTCTTTATAAGTCACTCGATGAAAAGATCCTGGATCATGTTGGTATCAGAGCAATCATCTTTGACTTGAATTGTTGGGTGTGAATGCTTACTAGGGCCAAGCATAAGTAGGGTGAATGAACTCTTAAGAATTTCAATCCCGAATTTGGTCATGCATCCCAAAGGAAGAAAATGGCAGAAGAGGACAAGTGTGATGAACACGAGAAAAACTTCCATATGGTCTTTTATCGCATGTCAAAAATGGTCAAACGAATGTATGGAGACTACGAGAAGAGGATGAAGAAGAAGGGTAAGAAAAATGAAGCACATGCTGATGATGATGCTTCGGTAAATCAAGTTATATTTCTTCTTCCTTTGAGCATTCTCATCATTCTCACCATTCTAGCCATAAAGCCTCTTTTAAAAACCCATTATTAAAGCTTGATGTAAAATTTGGTTTACCTATGTTTAATGGAGATGCTAATCCTGAAAAGATAGATAATTGGATCCGACAAGTTGAAGTATATTGTCCTGTTCAACATATTGATGAAGAGGAAGTTAAAGTGCAGCTGGATTCTCTTCGGTCGGAAGGCATCGCTCTCGTATGGTGGGAGAGCAAACTTCAAGATAGAAGTAAGTGTGGTAATATTCTTTCCTCATAGTCATAATTGAAATCAGCGATAAGGAAATGATTTTATCCATTGGGTTAGTTACATAAAGAAATGATGGAATGACAAACTTTAAGGCAAAGTAAAGGTCAAACTGTACAAAGTTTCACAAAAGCATTTAGGAAGAAAGCACTTGCTTTAAACATTCCTTTCGATTCTTATAAAACTTTAATGAAGTATATTGGCGCACTTCTTAGTTATATTTGTCATAATTTTCTCTTGTTTAACCCTAGTCTTGACGAAATTTGTGTGCAAGCCACTCACCTTGAGAACAAGGGAAAGCATGTTCAAGAAGATCCCACAAAGAAACCTTCCAATCTCCCACATAAGCGATTTAAGAAGTTTAAAAGGAAGGACAAGAAGACCGCCACAGTGATGAGAGCAGGAGGAAAGCCATCTTGCACTCATTGCAAGAAAAGTGGTTACAATTATGAACATTGTTGGAAACTACATCTAAAGAAGAGACTGAAACAGTTCGGTGGAAAGGGGAAGACAAAAACCATTGTTGCAGTGCAACAAGATCTTGGTTCCAATTCAGGAGACGAAGGAAAGATCACAATGGTTGGAGTACAAGGTCAAGATTCCCTTCATGCTAGTTCAAATTCCAATAATGAATCTCATGATGATGAACGAAAGAGGAATGAATTATTTCACACAAGAGTTGTATCTAAACACACTAAGATAGATACATTATTTGATCTGGGTTCCCAAGTAAACTTAATATCTAAACCACTTGTCAAAAAGATGGGTCTTGAAACAAAACCACAACCAAAGCCTTATCCTCTTGGTTGTGTATGTGATAAATCAAAACTTAATGTCACCAAACTATGTAGGGTCAAATTTACTATTGTTTGAAAGTTGATTGATGAAGTGGATTTGGATGTTGTATCACTTGATACATGTGGCATAGTGTTGGGGAGTCCTTATCTTTATGATAAAAAAACAATATTCTTTCATCGTGAGAACGAATACCACCTTACTAAGGGGGGAGTGGAATATATTGTTAGATCTCACAGCACGAGGGCAAACACAACACTTGTTAGTGCAAGACAAATGGAGAGACTCATAAACGTCAATAAGAGATATGTACTCATGGTCGTAAGGGAGAAAGATGTCGGAACGTCCGACGCTTTCCAAGGATGTGATCCCTCTCACAAGAAAGAATTAATTGATATTGTTTCTAAGTATAATGATATTTTCCAAGAACCAGATGGATTACCTCCTAAGAAGGAAATCCAACATGAAACACATCTTCAATATGATTCTACCCTTCCTAATGTGGGCATGTACAGGATGCCAGTTGTAGAGATGAAAAAGATCAAGAAGCAAGTACAAGGCTTATTGGATCAAGGGGTCATCAGGCCCAACTCATCTCCTTGTGGTTCTCCGACCGTGATGGTTCCAAAGAAAGATAACACATGACGAATGTGTGTCGATTACCGAGCCTTAAATAAAATCATGATAAAAAATCGATACCCTCTTCCTTGTATAGATGATTTACTTGATCAATTAAATAATGTTGTTTATTTCACTAAGTTGTATTTACGTAGTGGATACCATTAGATCAGGGTTACAGAACATGATGCATGGAAGATTTCATTTAAAACCAAACAAGGATGGTTTGATCGGTCAGTTATGTCGTTTGGGCTTTGTAATGCTCCGTCAATTTTCATGTGTGTGATGAATGATGTATCTAGGCCTTTTCTAGATGATTTTGTGATTGTATATTTAGACGGCATTCTTAATTTTAGCAGGACTTGGGATGAACATGTGAGGCATGTAAAGCAAGTATTGGATACTTTGCAAAGGGAAAATTTGTATGTAAAACTGTCCAAATGTGAATTTGGTAAGACTAAACTTGTGTACTTAGGTCATATTGTAGGATGAGGACAACTAAAAATTGATCCTTCCAAGATTGATGTAATTGTAAATTGGCCTGAGCCCAAAAATGTAATCGAGATACAAAGCTTCTTAGGTGCAGTCCAGTATTGGAGGAGGTTCATTTCAAACTTGTCCTTTATAGCAGCTCCTTTGCATGCATTAACCAGTGTGAAGAAAACTTTTCAGTGGGGAAGAAAGCAACAAAAAACTTTCGACATTTTGAAGGAAAAGATCAGTACCGCACCAGTATTAGCACTAGGGAATCTTCAACAACCCTTTAAGATCGAGACAGATGCTAGCGGATACACCATGGGTGCAGTATTGATGCAATATTGTAATCCTATCTGTTACCACTCTGAAACTTTTAACCAAGTTGTTGTTAACTATCCTACATATGATAAAGAGTTGTATGCATTAGTTCAAAGTGTAAAGAAATGGAAACACTTCTTGAAAGGGAAGGAAACACTCATACATAAATATCGCCAACCCTTACAGTATCTCAAAGTACAAACCAAACTACAACAATCTCGACACTACAGATGGATGGGTTTTCTACAACAATTTCATTTGGTAATCAAGTACAAAAAGGGTACAAGTAACAAGGTAGATTATATGCTTTTTAGACCTCCTATTGTTGCTTCTATTATTTTGAATAATACTTCTTTATCTCATGATAGCTATGTGGAACAATGTGCCATCGATGAAAATTTTAAAGAAGTATATGAGAAGCTAACCCTTGGTGCACAGGTAGAGAACTATTGTTTGCAGGGAAAACTACTCTACCATCTTGGAAAGCTATGTATTCCTACAAGTGAACAAGTCCATGTAATACAAGAAGCTCACACTTCTCTTGTGTCTGGGAATTTCCAGGTAGGAAAAACTATGGCTCATTTGCAGAGGTTTTGTTGTTGGCCTCAAATGAAAGCAATTGTAACAAATATGTAAAGGGTTGTGTAATGTGTTCTACTTGTAAGCCCACTAATAGAAAACTGGGGCTATACTCACCACTACCTGTTCCATCCCATCCATGGGAAAATATCTCCATGGATTTTGTAGGGGGTTTACCAATGTCAAAAGGGGGTCATGACTATTTGTATGTTGTAGTGGATACGTTCAACAAAATGTGTATCTTAATGCCATGTAAAAAGTAGATCATTGCTTAGCAGACTGCTAATCTCTTCTTTCAGTATGTTTGGGTTCACTTTGGTTACCCACATCCATTACCTCGGATCGAGATACTCGATTCCTTGGGGATTTTTGGACAAGCTTGTGGATAATGATGGACACCAAATTGAAGAGGAGCACTGCTTTCCATCCATAGACCGACAGACAGACAGAGGTTGTAAACCAAACATTGGTACTTTTTCTTCGAGGCTATGCAACAAGAATCCCAAGCTATGGAATGAACAAATACCCTATGTACAAAATGCTTACAACCGAGCCTTACATTCCTTCACTCAGTGTTTGCCTTTTGAGACATGTTTTGGGTACCTATCTAAAGTTCCTTTAGACTTCATGTATGGAAGAGATGTCGATTCAAATGAAGAAATAAAATAGGACAAAGCCCGCAAGTTCATCCAGAGGATCTAATAGATGCACTTGGAAGTCAAGGAACAATTGGAGCAAATTCAAGCACAGTATAAAGCTTGACATGACAAACACAGGGTTGATCATTAGTTCGACGTTGGAGACCGTGTATGGCTTCACATCAGCAAGGAGAGATTGAAGGGTGAAGGCAAGAAACTAAAGCCCATTTGTTATGGACCCTTCACTATTTTGGAGAGAAGTGGTACCAATGCTTTTCTTCTTGATCTTCCACCTTATATGCAGATTTACTCAGTTGTAAATGTAGAGAACTTGAAACTTTTTTTAGCGTCCCATGATCATTGATCAAGATGAGGAAGTTTCAATAACTTCAGTTGATGAGTTTGCTTCTGAGTACTTGGATGAGTTAAAGGAAGATATCATCCTGGATAGAAGGACGATGACTTCACGCAGGGGTGATGTTGATTATCTTCAAATAGGCTTAAAATGCACACATCCAAGCAAGGCAAAGTGGATTGAGAAGGACAATGTGAGGGAACTCTTCCCTCACTTATCTGTTGATTAATGAAAGATTTTGGTGGTAAAAAAAACTCTCAATGGGAAGGTGTGATCCAAAAAGGATCCAGAGAAGACTAAGCAAAACTTAGAACTTGCAAAAGCAACTAAGGATGCTTAGAATGGCCTCGGCAGACAGAGAAAGGGAAAAAATTCAAAATTCTCAAAACTCAGTGAAAGTCACGTCATCGTGAACAGCGCGTCGTAATATTTCCAATGGAACAAATGACTCGTGAAATAGAGTTACACATCGGAAGATATTCGCGGTCAAAGTTTGGTCAACCTAGCCTAGTCAACAAGGGATGAGTCAACATCCATACTGCTAACGTCGACATCAGTACGAATGACATCAACATCCGTATAACATATGTGGCATGCACAAGAGGTGACACGTGTCATGATGACATCAACATGATGTCATCATGGTGACATGGCATCACCAACGACTGCCACGTGTCACTCATATTTGGCCTTTTCGGGTCATTTCGTGGACCACTAAACTTACACCACGTGGCAACCCGTACAACCATGTGGCAATTCATATAATGATGTGGCAGGCTGAGTTGGCATACCGTATGCTGACGTGGCAAGCTGAGTTGGCAGATCGTACTCTGACGTGGCAGGTTGAGTTGGCAGACCGTATGCTGACATGGCAAGGTGATTGTATAATGGTTGACATGGCCCAATGGTTGGTTGCCACGTGGCAGTGGGAAAATTCCCAATGACAACTTGAGAACGAATTTTCAAAAGAAAAATATTACAATATTTGGCGGGTCTACCAAATCTGGCAGGACCCCGCCAAATCTAGTGACCAACCATCATATCTAGAACACTACTAAACTCGGCAAGAACAACCATTTCAAATATATACATTGTTACAACGAATACCCAAAAAGGGGAGGCGTGCGAGCTCGATCCCAAGACCTCCCCCTCTAATAACGCCTTAATACATGCTCCAATAACCATAAGGCCAACGTCCTTCCATTGATTACAAGGCCACGCTTTTTTATTAAAAGGTGAATCCTCCTAGGTTGCAAGGGGAGGCATATGAGGGTACAGATCGACACGGTTTTCGAGGCACTTTTACAGCATTTATTGCAGGTTGCAGGGGAGGAAAACTGAGACAAAGTTTCTCTTGGGCCTGGGAGTGCTAGAGTCAGATCGAAGCATAGAGACAGTCATTTTTGGGTAATTCGACACCACAAATTCAATGGTGTTGTATGTTTTCTCATCTGAGCAAAACTTCTGCAGCTTGATTTTAGAATGAGGTATACTTGTGTATGTTTCCAAATTCTTTTGTTGAGTTAATAAAAAGGCCTACCCATTTGAGAGCAGGACCCGGAGATGTAGTCCACCAGGGATGAACTCTGTTATCAAGTTCTTGTGTTCAGATTTGATGCTTATGTCTCTTCATTATTGAGTTTCTCTTTCTTTAATGGTTCACTTTAATTTATGCTCATTTAATGCAATTCTTTATAAGTCACTCGATGAAAATATCCCAGATCAGTTGACTTCTGGTACATGATTGATTACATGTTATTGGTATAGGATGGTTAAAGGTTGTTGGCACAGATTGGTGCATGTATATAATGGTATATCTCACAAGGACAATGTGGTAGTGGTTTCATCATTTGACACTTATATTTCAGGGCGGTTGGACGAGACAAGGATAGGTAGTTTTAGCCACCTTCCGGTTGTAGTCAGACAGTATAGGCGGTTGTAGCCTCCTTCTGGTTGTGGCTAGAAAATTGGGGAATTGGAGCTTCCCTCGGGTTGTAGCCTGAAAATATAGGGGGTCCGAGCCTATTTCTAGTTGCAGTTGGAGAATAAAGGAGGTTGGTGCTTCCAATGAATGTAGTTCTTAAAGACATATAAGAAAAAACATTATGTGGTTTTCTCCCACATTGGGTTTCCACGTAAAAATACCGGTGTACTTTGTATGTGTATGATTGTTCAATGTTCATGGTTTATTTACTCTGCACTTGTTGAATGATAATAGTATATTGGTCATAAATATAAACAACACTTATATAATGTGGTTAAAAATGATTAAATTGCTCTATTATTGTTTCACCCCACCTCTCAATAATCCAACAATTGGTATCAAAGAAGGTCCTTCAGAAATCAGTTTAACCACTGAAAGGTAGATCATGGAGAGCAAAAGTATGTATAAAAAAATAATACCAAAGTTTTATGGAGAGAACTATGCATTCTGGAGAAGAATGATGAAAACATATATACAAGCACAAGGATTTGAGGTTTGGTAATCAATATTAGGTGGATATAAAGAACTAGTCATTTCTCCAACAAATGAAAATGGAAGGAAACTCAACCTAAATAATTCAAAAGCCAAAAATGCACTCTTGAATGCTCTGGTTGATTATGTATATGTTAAATTTATGCATTGCAGCTCCGCAGAGGAGATTTGAGACAAACTTCAGAATGTATATGAAGGAGACGCAAAAGTCAAGGCAACAAAGCTTCCAACTTATAGAGGTCAATTTGAATAGTTGAAGATGAAGGAAGATGAGAATATTGTAGCTTACTTTTTGCGAGTTGATGAAACAATGAATGCAATTAGAGGATTGGGAGAAGAAGTTGATGAATCTGTAATTGTTCAAAAGGTACTAATATCTTTCCCAATGAGATTTGATCGTAATATCTCAGCACTAGAAGAAAGAACATATCTGAGTTCAATAAGCATGGATGAGTTACATGAAATATTCACAACATATGAAATGTGAACTGAACAAGAGAATCCAATGACAAAAGAAGCAACATTCAAAGCATCCAAGAAGTCAAAGAAAAAAGGGCAAGCAATAGACAAAGTCAGACAACAACAACAGTGACATCTCAAAAGACGATGAAGAAGTAGCCAACTTGATCAGAAGACTGAAAAAGGGAACCGATGGAAAATACAGAGGTAAGCTTCCATTTATTTGTTTTAATTCTGATGGTATTGGTCATTTCACTAACAAATGTCCCCATAAGAAAAAGAAAATAAATGAAGAATATGACTCAAATAGCAAACAAGTATACTAAGTCAAAAGAACCGAAAATAATTTTTTCAAGAAAAGCTTTTGCACTAAAGAAGAAAACATCTCATTAGACGAAGATGAAGATAGTGAAAGTGATACAGAAAGGGTTCTATTCACGGCAATAGAAAATTTCGATGAAGAAGGTACTGAAGAAGAATATGAAGAGGCAAAAGTTGACTACAGAGAAGAACTATTGAGTGTTATAGAAGTGATAAAAAGAGAAAAGAAGAAAAACAAGTCACTACGGGCGAAACTATAAAGAAAAAGAGGAAACTCAAAATTCCAACTCAGAAGAACTAGAGCAGATGATCACTAAACTAAAAATTCAAGTGTAAGAAGACAAAAGAATTGAAGAATCACTGAAAAAACGGTTAGAAGAAATAGACAGGATCATTGGAAATTTGGAAGCAGAGATTGTCACATTGAGAACAAATATTTGAAAGAAAAACATGCAGAATAACTCAAAAGTTTTGGATAACATTATTAACAGTCAGAGACGAAATCATGACAAGTCAGGACTTGGATACAATCAGATAGAAAAGGGATCAAGCTCCAAAACAATAGATCAAGAAACACATCCAAGAAGCTATGTAGAGGTCGTCAAAGGAGACAAGAAGTTTTACAAGGAAGATCATAGGGACACTCATCAACCCAAAAGATTTAGATTTTAGAATCAACGACATTCAGAAACAAGAAGGCCTCAAGAAGAAGAAGGATTCATATGAGTAATTATGTTCAGAATATATTCAACTCCCAGGTATCAAACTATCTTCTTTGGTTTATGTTATTATGTAACAATTTTGGACATAAAGTTGTAAATTGTAGAGAAAATAGCAAAAACAGAAACAACTATGAAAGTCACGCACAAAATGGTTATCCAAGAAGGCTTAGTGAAACACAGAGAAGAAGCTACAACATGTTTGAATCTTTGAGCACTGAAGTGGAATTCTACAAGTGCAATAACTTTGGACACATGGCCAAAGATTGTAGAATGACAGTCCCTCCTAGAGAATCACAACATAATAATAACAATTACAGACATGAACTTCAATAAAGAATATGGATAAGAAATCAAAATCAAAATAAAAATGAAGAATGCACACTCGCTCTACAAGATAAACATAAGAAATGTGGTTGGTATGTTGACAGTGGCTGCTCAAAGCACATGACAAGTGATGAGGACAAGTTTCTAATCTTGAGAAAGGAAAGAGATGGATCAATTTCCTTTGGAAATGACGACTCGGCTAGAATCATTGGAAGGGGCACAATCATAATTGGAAACAAAGATACCAAGGCAGAAAATGTTCTACTAGTGGAAGATATGAACAATAATATTCTAAGTGTAAGTCAGTTGTGTGACCAAGGTCACAAACTTGTGTTTGATTCACAGAAGTGCGAGATAAGAAAAGCAGGTTGAGGCAGATTGGTTGCAACAACTATAAGAACTTCAAGGAACATATATGTATTAAGTGAAATTGGAAATGCAAAATGTTGTCTAGGAAAGGAAGATGAAGTTTGGCTATGGCACAGAAGAATGGGTCACATAAACTTTGATAACCTTGTCATAGCCAATAAAAAGGAAGCAGTTGGAGAAATGCCTCGGATCACAAAGCCAACCAACACCTTGTGTAAGCACTGTCAACAAGAAAGCAAACAAAGACCAAGTTCAAATCAAAGGAATACTTCGCAACAAGACTACTGGAAATTGTGCAAACTGATCTAGTTGGACCAACTAGAACAAAGGGTTTAAAAGGTGAGCAATATTTTATGTTATTGGTTGATGATTATACAAATATGACTACAATTTTGTTTTCTTAGGAAGAAGTATGAAGCATTCAAGAACTTCAAGGTATACAAGGAAATGGTTGAAGATGAAATGGATTCAAAAATCAAATGCTCAAGATCTGGCAATGGAGGAGAATTTACTTCAAAGGAATTTATGGATTTTTGTAGCAAGCATGGAATAAAAAGGCAATTCTTCGTTGTTGGGAGACCTCAATAGAATGGAGTTATAGAAAGGAAGAACATGAAATGGCTAGAACTATGTTAATGGATTCCAAGTTGAAAGATGTCTTTTGGGCACATGCAATGCATACAACAATTCATATTCAAAACATAGTAATGTTTAGAAACAATAGTGATAAAAATCCCTACGAGCTATGGAAAGGAAGACCAACGAATGTGAAGCACTTCGTAGTTTTTTGAAGCAAATGCTAGATCAAGAGAGAAGATGGCAGAATGGGAAAGTTTGATTCTCATGTGTACAAAGGCATACTTGTTGGGTAGTCGAGCACAAGGAAAGCATACAAATGTTTTAATATTAGGCTCAACAAAGTTTTGGAAACCATCAATGTGACAGTTGATGAGATAGATGGACAAAAAATAAAGGAAGAGGAAAAGGATTCAATGAAACAGGTTCATGAAGAAGAAGCAAAGGAAGAAGAAATAACAGAAGGGGAAGATGAAGAAGAGCAGTTAGAAGAGGAAGAGCAAGAACAACAAGTTGTTCAAGTACCTCCAAAGAAACCTAGCAAACAAATACAAAAGAATCATCCATCAAATTAGATTATTGGGAACAAGGATGTAGGAGTTGAGACTAGAATAAGAACTCGTTCACCAGAACAACTACACCTAACACTCTTATCTTTGATTGAGCCAAACAACTTTGAAGAAGCCAACAAGGATAAATTCTGGATAAAAGCCATGGATGAAGAGTTGGATTAGATAGAGAAGAATGACACTTGGGAATTGTTTCGTAGGCCAAAGTACAAGAATGTGATCAACACAAAGTGGGTCTTCAGAAATAAATTGAATGAAGATGGACATGTTATCGGGAACAAGGCTAGATTGGTATGTAAAGGATATGCAAAAGTTGAAGGTATTGAATTTGAAGAGACATTTGCTCCAGTTACTAGAATGGAAGCAATCATATTGATCCTATCTTATGCATGCTTCAAGAATATTAAGGTGTATCAGATGGACGTGAAATCAACCTTTCTGAATGGTGAACTATAAGAAGAAGTCTACATTAAGCAACCATAAGGATTTCAGTTGTAAGAGAATAAAAATTATGTTTGCAGGTTGAAGAAGGCCTTGTATGGTCACAAACAAGCCCCGAAAGCATGGTACTCCAGACTGGACAGATATTTACAGCAACAAGGGTTCAAGAAAGGAAATGCAGACAATAACCTCTACATCAAGGCAACTCAAGATAGTATTTTATTAATTGAAGTTTATGTTCATGATATTATTTCTGGAAGTGACAACGACACGATGAGCCAGAAATTTGTGAAGGATATGCAGAATGAATTTGAAATGTCATTACTTGGAGAAGTATCCTTCTTTTTGGGTGTTCAAATATGTCAAAGCAACCAAGGAATTTTTATTTCTCAAACAAAATATATCAGAGAAATGATGAAGGGGTTCATAATGGAAGATTGCAAACCAGTCAATACTCCTATGCAAATTAGTTGTAAGTTAAGTAAAGATGATGATTCAAAGTCTATAGATCACAGGCAGTACAGATCAAAGATTGGCAGCCTACTTTATGTGACAACATCCATACCAGATGTAATGTAGGCAAGTGGACAAGTGGAACGATTTCAAGCAACACCAAAGGAATCACATGTTCTAGCAGTAAAAATGATTTTCAGATAGCTCAAGGGTACATAAGAGTTTGGATTATGGTATCCAAAAGGAAATTACCTATCACTTATTACCTACACTGATGCAGATTGGGCAAGTTGCAATGATAAACGAAGAAGCACAAGTGGATCATCGTTCTACTTGGGTGAGTGTTTGACATCCTGACTAAGCAAGAAACAATCATCATTATCTTTGTCTACAGTCGAAGCAGAGTATATTGCAACAACAACATGTTGTACACAGGTTCTATGGATGAAACAAATTTGAGAGATATACAAGTTGATTATGATGAGCCCATTCTGATATATTGTGACAATACAAGCACCATAAATATCTCAAAGAATCTAGTGATTCACTCTAAGATGAACCACATTCCAATCAAGTATCACTTTCTATGAGAACAAGTTGCAGAGAAGAACATTCAAGTTGAGTATGTTGGGACCAAATAATAGATTGCAGACATCTTTACAAAACCGCTTCCAAGGGAAGCCTTTGAGTATCTTTGCCAGAAACTTGGCATAGTTTCTGCCCCACAATGAATTTTGAATGTTATTCCTATATGTCTTAGATTTACATGAGGAAGCACCATACAAAGGACAATTCAGTTTAGAGGAGCAGTTTCAGGAAGATTTCAGTCAGGGGGAGAAACCCCAAGGATAGTTCAGTTAGGGGGAACAGCCCCGATGGGAAGTAACATTTTCCACTGATGTCAAAGGCAGAGATATTTCTCAGATGCATGGATCATGAGTTAGATGCTTGGAGAGTTACATTATTAGAGAGTTAGATGCTTGGAGAGAGAGCATAGAGGCATGATTTCAGGGGGAGCGATGGTCAAAGGGGGAGCATGAGTGATATGACTTCAACATTGCATCAGAGTGTTGCCATCAATGCCAAAGGGTGAAATTGTTGATTAATTGGGTTGGATGTCATTGATGTCAACCCTTGAAGCAAGTCCTGTAGCAAATTTCAGTAGCCCCAACAATATGGTTAAGGGACTCAATATTGTTTAAGGATTAATGGTATGAAGATTAATGTATTTTCAGGTAAGACTATTATAGATGGATAATACATGTCATGTCATTTCCGACGATATGTGGAACATCACATAACTCCTCAAGGTTAGAGAGTTATTGTCTTGTGAAGCTGTAGAACCCTCTTGAGTTATCTAAAAGCCCCTATAAGGTCAAAGAAGTCAAAATTATTCTAGAAACCCTTGAAGAAGTTGACTAGCCAAAGTGGGTGAAACTAGGAGTCAAAAATAGTTTAATTTGTTGCAATAGGAAAATAATTAAAAATAAATTAGTTACAACTAGAAGTGGAGAGTTTATTTTTTGTGGATAAAGTGGTTATAAGTGGACAAGTGGTTAGAAGTGGGTTAGCCCTAAAAGAAGGAAGTTGGGTTAAGTTGGTTAGAAGGTAACCCCTAGAGAAAGCTACTTGGAGAGTATAAATAAGAGAGCAAGGGTCTCATATTAACACTTACTGAGCACATTGAATATCTATTATTGTGTAAGGTTTATTGCATGTACTCATTGATACATCTGAATTTACGAGAGTATAGAGTAGAAAGAAGGGTTGACGACGAAAGTTTTGGAGTTGCAGAAATATTGAAAAAAAAAACCCTACTTTTTTAGGTGTACGTGGGTTGCAGTGGAATTGGTTGCGTACGTATGCAAGATGACAATATACAAGGGTGCGTACAGCTGAAAAAGCCATGAAAGTTTGAGATGTCGAGGATGTCAGGTTCTTAGAGTCCAAAAGCAAGCTCCCAGGAAGGTCTATAGTGATCAGGTACAACAAATGTATCTATAGGTTCAAAAGGTATGTCTTATTTTTATGAGTAGTTGGATATTGTTGTCTACATTAGATATGGTTATGGGGGTTTGAGGATTTTCCCTAGAGAGGCTATTGGGTGTATGACACTTACTATATAAGTAAGATCTAGAGAAATACATAGCTGGTATATCTGATGTTTATCATTGGCACATCTTGTTAGTGTTGAGGCATATCTTGTATTTCTTGGTACAAGGTTGAGAGCTTTTGGTTGTGAAGAGGTTGTGAAGAGGTTGTGAAGTTGTTTGTAAAGTTTGAGGCTACATATCAGTGAGGGTTTGATGTCTAGTCCATGTGAGGGTTATTACACTTGATCATGATTGTACACACATGTATGACACACGACTAGAAAGACATAGATGCACTTTGTTAAGGGAGATGTAAGATGATGTATGAACAGGGCACAACTACATATAGGACACAATGATAGGTTGCAGGCTGATGTGATAGAGGCAACAAATTGTCCGAGTTTCAAAAAAGGGGAAAACCCTAACTTTTTGAAGGTGTACGCTGGCTGCAGTATAGACAAGACGCGTATATACACAATCTGCAGTATAGACAGGGCGTGTACATACGCGAGATGCAACATATACATGTCACGTACCTCTTGGTATTTGTTTATACAGGTTGACTTCTGGTACATGATTGATTATAGACTATTGGTACATGTTGGTTACAGGTTGTTGGCACAGATCAGTACATGTTTACAATGGTATATCTCATAGGACAGTGTGGCAGTGGTTTCATAATTTGATACTTATATTTCAGAGTGGTTCGATGGGGCAAGGATAGGTGGTTGTAGCTGAAGAACATAGGGGGTTGTAGCCTCCTTCTGGTTGTAGCTAGAAAATTGGGGAGTTGGAAGTTCACTCAGGTTGTAGACTGAAAATATAGGGGGTCAGAGCCTCCTTCCAGTTGCAATTGGAGAACAAAGGAAGTTGGTGCTTCCAATGAATGTAATTCTTAAAGACATATAAGAAAAAGCATTATGTGGTTTTCTCTCGCATTGGGTTTCCACATAAAAATACTAGTGTACTATGTGTGTGTATGATTGTTCATTGTTCATGGTTTATTTACTCTGCACTTGTTGAATGATAATGGTATATTGATCATAAAGATAAAAAACACTTATATACTTTGGTTAAAAAAGATTAAATTGATCTATTACTGATTCACCCCCCCTCTCAGTAATCCAACAAAAAAAGTGTTTTGAATCTT
>JASDQU010011938.1:75996-89635 GCA_032191745.1 Picea mariana
TCGAGCACAAGGAAAGCATACAAATGTTTTAATATTAGGCTCAACAAAGTTTTGGAAACCATCAATGTGACAGTTGATGAGATAGATGGACAAAAAATAAAGGAAGAGGAAAAGGATTCAATGAAACAGGTTCATGAAGAAGAAGCAAAGGAAGAAGAAATAACAGAAGGGGAAGATGAAGAAGAGCAGTTAGAAGAGGAAGAGCAAGAACAACAAGTTGTTCAAGTACCTCCAAAGAAACCTAGCAAACAAATACAAAAGAATCATCCATCAAATTAGATTATTGGGAACAAGGATGTAGGAGTTGAGACTAGAATAAGAACTCGTTCACCAGAACAACTACACCTAACACTCTTATCTTTGATTGAGCCAAACAACTTTGAAGAAGCCAACAAGGATAAATTCTGGATAAAAGCCATGGATGAAGAGTTGGATTAGATAGAGAAGAATGACACTTGGGAATTGTTTCGTAGGCCAAAGTACAAGAATGTGATCAACACAAAGTGGGTCTTCAGAAATAAATTGAATGAAGATGGACATGTTATCGGGAACAAGGCTAGATTGGTATGTAAAGGATATGCAAAAGTTGAAGGTATTGAATTTGAAGAGACATTTGCTCCAGTTACTAGAATGGAAGCAATCATATTGATCCTATCTTATGCATGCTTCAAGAATATTAAGGTGTATCAGATGGACGTGAAATCAACCTTTCTGAATGGTGAACTATAAGAAGAAGTCTACATTAAGCAACCATAAGGATTTCAGTTGTAAGAGAATAAAAATTATGTTTGCAGGTTGAAGAAGGCCTTGTATGGTCACAAACAAGCCCCGAAAGCATGGTACTCCAGACTGGACAGATATTTACAGCAACAAGGGTTCAAGAAAGGAAATGCAGACAATAACCTCTACATCAAGGCAACTCAAGATAGTATTTTATTAATTGAAGTTTATGTTCATGATATTATTTCTGGAAGTGACAACGACACGATGAGCCAGAAATTTGTGAAGGATATGCAGAATGAATTTGAAATGTCATTACTTGGAGAAGTATCCTTCTTTTTGGGTGTTCAAATATGTCAAAGCAACCAAGGAATTTTTATTTCTCAAACAAAATATATCAGAGAAATGATGAAGGGGTTCATAATGGAAGATTGCAAACCAGTCAATACTCCTATGCAAATTAGTTGTAAGTTAAGTAAAGATGATGATTCAAAGTCTATAGATCACAGGCAGTACAGATCAAAGATTGGCAGCCTACTTTATGTGACAACATCCATACCAGATGTAATGTAGGCAAGTGGACAAGTGGAACGATTTCAAGCAACACCAAAGGAATCACATGTTCTAGCAGTAAAAATGATTTTCAGATAGCTCAAGGGTACATAAGAGTTTGGATTATGGTATCCAAAAGGAAATTACCTATCACTTATTACCTACACTGATGCAGATTGGGCAAGTTGCAATGATAAACGAAGAAGCACAAGTGGATCATCGTTCTACTTGGGTGAGTGTTTGACATCCTGACTAAGCAAGAAACAATCATCATTATCTTTGTCTACAGTCGAAGCAGAGTATATTGCAACAACAACATGTTGTACACAGGTTCTATGGATGAAACAAATTTGAGAGATATACAAGTTGATTATGATGAGCCCATTCTGATATATTGTGACAATACAAGCACCATAAATATCTCAAAGAATCTAGTGATTCACTCTAAGATGAACCACATTCCAATCAAGTATCACTTTCTATGAGAACAAGTTGCAGAGAAGAACATTCAAGTTGAGTATGTTGGGACCAAATAATAGATTGCAGACATCTTTACAAAACCGCTTCCAAGGGAAGCCTTTGAGTATCTTTGCCAGAAACTTGGCATAGTTTCTGCCCCACAATGAATTTTGAATGTTATTCCTATATGTCTTAGATTTACATGAGGAAGCACCATACAAAGGACAATTCAGTTTAGAGGAGCAGTTTCAGGAAGATTTCAGTCAGGGGGAGAAACCCCAAGGATAGTTCAGTTAGGGGGAACAGCCCCGATGGGAAGTAACATTTTCCACTGATGTCAAAGGCAGAGATATTTCTCAGATGCATGGATCATGAGTTAGATGCTTGGAGAGTTACATTATTAGAGAGTTAGATGCTTGGAGAGAGAGCATAGAGGCATGATTTCAGGGGGAGCGATGGTCAAAGGGGGAGCATGAGTGATATGACTTCAACATTGCATCAGAGTGTTGCCATCAATGCCAAAGGGTGAAATTGTTGATTAATTGGGTTGGATGTCATTGATGTCAACCCTTGAAGCAAGTCCTGTAGCAAATTTCAGTAGCCCCAACAATATGGTTAAGGGACTCAATATTGTTTAAGGATTAATGGTATGAAGATTAATGTATTTTCAGGTAAGACTATTATAGATGGATAATACATGTCATGTCATTTCCGACGATATGTGGAACATCACATAACTCCTCAAGGTTAGAGAGTTATTGTCTTGTGAAGCTGTAGAACCCTCTTGAGTTATCTAAAAGCCCCTATAAGGTCAAAGAAGTCAAAATTATTCTAGAAACCCTTGAAGAAGTTGACTAGCCAAAGTGGGTGAAACTAGGAGTCAAAAATAGTTTAATTTGTTGCAATAGGAAAATAATTAAAAATAAATTAGTTACAACTAGAAGTGGAGAGTTTATTTTTTGTGGATAAAGTGGTTATAAGTGGACAAGTGGTTAGAAGTGGGTTAGCCCTAAAAGAAGGAAGTTGGGTTAAGTTGGTTAGAAGGTAACCCCTAGAGAAAGCTACTTGGAGAGTATAAATAAGAGAGCAAGGGTCTCATATTAACACTTACTGAGCACATTGAATATCTATTATTGTGTAAGGTTTATTGCATGTACTCATTGATACATCTGAATTTACGAGAGTATAGAGTAGAAAGAAGGGTTGACGACGAAAGTTTTGGAGTTGCAGAAATATTGAAAAAAAAAACCCTACTTTTTTAGGTGTACGTGGGTTGCAGTGGAATTGGTTGCGTACGTATGCAAGATGACAATATACAAGGGTGCGTACAGCTGAAAAAGCCATGAAAGTTTGAGATGTCGAGGATGTCAGGTTCTTAGAGTCCAAAAGCAAGCTCCCAGGAAGGTCTATAGTGATCAGGTACAACAAATGTATCTATAGGTTCAAAAGGTATGTCTTATTTTTATGAGTAGTTGGATATTGTTGTCTACATTAGATATGGTTATGGGGGTTTGAGGATTTTCCCTAGAGAGGCTATTGGGTGTATGACACTTACTATATAAGTAAGATCTAGAGAAATACATAGCTGGTATATCTGATGTTTATCATTGGCACATCTTGTTAGTGTTGAGGCATATCTTGTATTTCTTGGTACAAGGTTGAGAGCTTTTGGTTGTGAAGAGGTTGTGAAGAGGTTGTGAAGTTGTTTGTAAAGTTTGAGGCTACATATCAGTGAGGGTTTGATGTCTAGTCCATGTGAGGGTTATTACACTTGATCATGATTGTACACACATGTATGACACACGACTAGAAAGACATAGATGCACTTTGTTAAGGGAGATGTAAGATGATGTATGAACAGGGCACAACTACATATAGGACACAATGATAGGTTGCAGGCTGATGTGATAGAGGCAACAAATTGTCCGAGTTTCAAAAAAGGGGAAAACCCTAACTTTTTGAAGGTGTACGCTGGCTGCAGTATAGACAAGACGCGTATATACACAATCTGCAGTATAGACAGGGCGTGTACATACGCGAGATGCAACATATACATGTCACGTACCTCTTGGTATTTGTTTATACAGGTTGACTTCTGGTACATGATTGATTATAGACTATTGGTACATGTTGGTTACAGGTTGTTGGCACAGATCAGTACATGTTTACAATGGTATATCTCATAGGACAGTGTGGCAGTGGTTTCATAATTTGATACTTATATTTCAGAGTGGTTCGATGGGGCAAGGATAGGTGGTTGTAGCTGAAGAACATAGGGGGTTGTAGCCTCCTTCTGGTTGTAGCTAGAAAATTGGGGAGTTGGAAGTTCACTCAGGTTGTAGACTGAAAATATAGGGGGTCAGAGCCTCCTTCCAGTTGCAATTGGAGAACAAAGGAAGTTGGTGCTTCCAATGAATGTAATTCTTAAAGACATATAAGAAAAAGCATTATGTGGTTTTCTCTCGCATTGGGTTTCCACATAAAAATACTAGTGTACTATGTGTGTGTATGATTGTTCATTGTTCATGGTTTATTTACTCTGCACTTGTTGAATGATAATGGTATATTGATCATAAAGATAAAAAACACTTATATACTTTGGTTAAAAAAGATTAAATTGATCTATTACTGATTCACCCCCCCTCTCAGTAATCCAACAAAAAAAGTGTTTTGAATCTTKCCAGGCTCCATAAAAAAATCTCCATGCATAACCCTTGTTCATAATCACCTCTTCGATCACACAACTAGGTTTTGGATTTAAACTAGGTTTATAAGAAGAAAACAATGAAAGATCTTGTAATGAAACTTTGAAAGTGGGAGCTTGGACATCCTAAAAAAACCTGGCATTCCTCGCCAAATTGATTCCCCAAGTAACCAAGTATGGAAGTGTTATACATTCCTTCATTTCTATTCTAATAAATTACTCTTGAAAGTAATATTCCAAGGTTACTTTATCCCACAAATGTTGAACTGAGGTATGATGTTCAAACTCTTTCCATAACTATCTTAAGTAAGGGAGTTCTAAAAACAAATGTAAGGAAGTTTCTTCATTACTTCTACAAAGGATGCAAATGCTTGAACCTGCTTTATTTCTCTTTTGAAGTCTTTCCCAAGTTAAACCTTCTCGTTGAGAACACGCAAAAGGAATAGTGCACACTTTAGAGGTGCTTCAACCTTCCGTAACTTCTTCCATCACCAATAGGTTCCTTGTGTTGATATTATGGTAGTTGTGGGAGGTATTAACCTCCACGTGTAACCTTGACAAGAATAGAATATTCTGGAAAGCAAGAAGAAACCCCAAAGCTTTGGACATAACCGTAGAAGACAAGTCGGCTAAAAGAAATATTTAATATCGATTTTTTAGCCTCCAAAATGAGAAGTCGACCCAGACAACTAAGGAGGAGCAGTATAAATACAGGATGTCAAATCTCATTTGACACACACAACTCGCAACTGCAGAAATGTAAGAGTGTGCACTACGGAAATTGAGTAAGTGCGCAAGTCTGGAGAATAGGTACAACTGCAACTACTGCAACTTGTATTCTTGGTTTAGGCTTGGAATTTCTATTGGTTATGGTTTGGACTTTATGCCTTGTGTGCTAGCTCTAGAGAGAGGTATGCTACATTTTTTGGCTATTAGGCCTAGGGTTTGCTTCCATAATTATTCTTTGTCAAGGTTAAGGTGCTCAGGGGTGGCTTCGGCCTATGGATGGGTGACAGTATTGCTATATTGTCTATGGTTAAACGAGCACACCTATTATTTCTAACAGGTTATGGGCCCACACTCTGAGTAGTGGTCAAGTAGAATGGTCCGCCTCGTCGAGCAATCATTCTTTTGAAGTTCACAGTTGTGAGCAGTTTCGAAGAATGGTCCATTTTGGAGGTTGGTGTAGGACAATCATTTCCATTAGGAAATGGTTAGGACAATCATTCTCTAGGAAAGACTCATTCTATCCAAGTTGCACTATGATTAGTGCCGAAGGAATGGTCCAAGTTCAACAATCAGGGACAAACATTCCCTAGGGCAGACTCATTCTCTCCAGGTTGCACTATGACTAGTGCCAAAGGAATGGCCTAGTTAGGTGAATGATCCAGGCTCATAAATCAGGGACAATTATTCTTCTATGCTTGAGAAGAATAGTCCAGATAGCCCATGGCTGATGTTTTACTTTATGAGGGAAGATGCTCTTCCAAATCTCATGAATGTGAGTGGAAGAATGGCCCAGATGACTCAGTTTGTATCATGATATTATTTCTATCCATGTTGATATCAAATAATATGATTGCTATGGAGACTGTATGTCTCTAGACAATAAATGTATGCTACTGTGGTGGATGTGTTCCACTGGTTGTGACTATGTGTCATCGATTAAGTAGTCATGTGCTACTTGGTGAGGTTGTGTACCACTGGATAGTAGTTGTGTACTACTATGGATAGACACAATTGTGTTCTATTGAATGACATTGTTTTGATTGCTGTGTAGACTATCAGTGGTGTTGAAAATGATTATCAGCTAGATGGATAGTCAGTGTGCTAGTGGACAGACATTCTCCAGGGGGAAAATGGTCCAGGACATTTATCCTTCTAGGATGCATGTCTGGATTAGAAGAATAGTACTTGTAGCCCATGGTGTGGCTTCCAACATCTGTTGGAATAGTTATTATTCTAGGACATATGTCCGCATTAGAAGAATGGTTCTTCTATCACTCTGTGGAGTGAGTGACTTATTCAGTATTATGCCTGATTACTCAGATGGAGTATGGTTTTGAGAGATGATGCAGTTGATGGTATCAGATAATATTGATAATGATGAGGGTGATCTTGATTTAATCATGAGATAACCTGTATGGTTATGATGATGCTACCGATTGAATGGTATGTTTGTGCTCAAAGACCATTTCTTTCAATACCTCCCTAGTTAGGAGGGAGTGTTGATATTATGGTAGCTGCGGGAGGTATTAACCTCCACGTGTAACGCTGACAAGAATAGCATATTCTGGGAAGAAAGAAGAAACCCTAAAGCTTTGGACATAACCCTAGAAGACAAGTCAACTAAACGAAATATTTAATATTGAGTTTTTAGCCTCCAGAATGAGAAGTCGGCCCAGGCAGCTAAGGAGGAGTAGTATAAATACATGATGCCATATCTCATTTGACAAACACAACTCGCAATTGTAGAAATGTAAGAGTGCGCACTGTAGAAATTGAGTAAGTGCGCAAGTCTAGAGAGTAGCTGCAGTTGCAACTACTGCAACTTGTATTCTCGGTTTAGGTTTGGAATTTCTATTGGTTATGGTTTGGACTTTTTGCCTTGTGTGCTAGCTCTGGAGAGAGGTGCACTACATTGATTGACTATTAGGCTTAGGGTTTTCTTCCAAAATTATTCTCTGTCAAGGTTAAGGTGCTCGGGGGTGGCTTCGAACTATGTTTGGGTGACAATATTGCTATATTGTCTAGGGTTAAACGACCACACCTGTTATTTCTAACACCTTGAACCTAAGGTGCTTGTAATTTTTTGTATCCAAGTTTGGTAGTATAGAAGCCTTCAGTTTTGTTATAAGCCAAGGCAATTCCATCATATTCATCCCTAAGTATTACATGTTCCTTCCTAAACTTAGCTCAAAATCCATCCCATATTTGAGCTTTGTTACCTTCTAAACCCAAGGCATGGGCTTGTAGCCAGCCCTGGATTCAAACCGAGGTAAGTAGAGTATTATCTAATTTGTTCAATGTGAATCTTCCTTGTTCCTACAACCGAAGGGTTAAATCTTCCGCGAGGAAAATTTCTTCACCATATCCTAGAATCGCATCGACACCTACCATGGCTTTAACCCCTGAACCAACTTTCCAAGCAAGGAACTAACCTATGACTAGGAAAACTAGTCTCAAATATTTCCATTGTTTGGATACATTATGAATACTCTTCCTTCTCTTCCTAATCTAGTCTAAAACAATGCCAGGGGAAACAAAATTTTCAATTAGAATCCTTCTCCATAGTCTGTCTATGGTCAAGAAATTCCAAAGTGACTTAGCTGCTAGGGCTTTACCAAAAAGAAATATGTTCTTTATTCCCCAACTACCATGATCCCTAGGCGAAGTAATTACCTTCTAGTTAGTCAAATGGGATCCCTTATAATCACAATTGCCTTTCCATAGATAGTTAAAACACACCTTCCTGATTCTATCCAAAATACCTTTTGGAATATGATCCAAAAAATGCCAATAGATTGGAATGGTTTCTAGTATTGACTTGATGAGAACTAATCTTCCTTCCCTTGAAATATAATGATTACAACAAAAGTTCACTCTTTTTTCAATCCTATAGAACAACCACCTCTGGTCAACCTTTCCATAATTTTTAGGTTTGAGAGAATAATCCATTTATTTAATTCCATTATTCAAGTCATGAGAGGGGAAAGGAAACGAATGCTACAAATTGTTCTTTACTTGAGCCTCCACTTCAAGCAAAGGTATAATTTGTAATATTGATTTACATCCACGTGGCTACAAAATAGTGTTCCAGAATATCTTTGGAGTGTCAACATTCCTCTTTAGAGTAGAAGAAAAATAGAAAAACATCCTCTATGAATAGTAGATGAGTTAGTTGTTCCTTGCTTCCAATTTTAATTCCCAGGAGTTTCATTTGTCTTCTATCTTCAAGAATAACTCTACTTATACCTTATGCAACCAACAAGAAAAGGTACGGGGACAAAGGGCAGCCTTGCTTGAGTCTCTTAGAAGGTTTAAATAACTAAGAGTTGGAACCATTAATCAAAATAACAAAGGAGGATGACATCACACAACCCCTTATCCATTTTACCATAGGTAGAGAAAAACCAATATGAATGAGAAGAAGTGTTAGATATAGCCAAGACGCCATGTCATAGGCTTTAGATGAATCTAGTTTGATAACTGCTACTTGAATCTAAGAATTCTTAATTGAATGCAAGCCTTCTTGAGTAGTGCATGTCACCTCATCTATAAATCTACCTTTCATAAACCCAAATTGTAATACCCCTAATCTGAACCCCAATTCTAAATGAAAATGTAAATGTACATATAGGCTAGTGATTCGTTGGCACCAAGTTTTGGTTCAGTTTTGTGTGCACCTGAGTAGTGTGTGAGGATTGTTTACCAAAGAAAGAGTGTGCACATTCCACAATGTTGCGCGCACCTGAGTAAGTGCGCGTTGATTATGAATCAACGGAAGAGTGTGCTTCCATAGTTTTGTGCACACCTGAGTAAGTGCACGAGGATTACCTTGAAGTGTGCATCGGATCGAGTTATGTGTGTGTGTGTGTGTATTTGAGGTCGGAGAGTCTATGTGGTTATTAGGCTGGTGAGACAGGATGCAAAAAGTCCAGTGTGCATATCCTTGTAAAATGTAATCACACTAAAATTATTAATAAAATCACATCGCTGTGCGCAAACTGATCAAATGAAAAGAGACAGGGGATAAACTCCACTGAAAAGGGAAAAGGGGGCTAAAATTTTATGAAGAGGGGCTAAGACAAGGGGGCTTAACTTCAAGGGAATATTTTATTATTATTTCTGAAAAGTATAATTTATGGATATTTATTTATCCTAAGTTCCCAAGGGATGGGAACAAGTCACCAAGTGGCTAAAGCTAATTCTAAAGGTGACAAGTGTCCAATTATGACCATGTAAATATATTGCCGAGACTTAGTGTATTTTGGGGGAATTCAGTCATTTTTCTTCATCATTCGGACCATTTGAACTTTAGACTGCCATTACGTTACCTGTAGAGAAAAGCTTGGAAAAGGGGTTTCCATCTAGTAACTAGAGTTTTTGTTGTAGAAGAGGCACGTTTTCAGGCACATGAGCATTCTCTCCATATGAGATATTTGTTGTTGAAGAAGCAGGTTGTTAGGCCCATGAACATTCTCTCCATGTGAGAGATTTGTTGTCGAAGAAGCGGGTTCTCAGGCTCGTGAGCATTCTCTCCGTGTGAGAGATTTGTTGTCAAAGAAGCGGGTTGTCAGGACCGTGAGCATTCTCTCCAGGTGAGAGGTTTGTTGTCGAAGAAGTGGGTTTTTAGGCCCGTGAGCATTCTCTCCACGTGAGAGATTTGTTGGGAATTGTTCCCTGGTGCGTTAGGAATTAGTTATAGGGCTTTGAGACTCCTTGTCCGACCTATTGCTGAAGCCCTGGAAGGGAATTTGGGCAGCTAAGGGATTGTTGAGCAGAGAAGGGACACACTTCCTGGGGTGGGACAAGCATGTGGGGAACGAGAGATTGTAGGCTAGTTGCAGTAGTTGGGAACCTTGGATTGAGCAATTATGTTGATTATCAGACCTTAACCTGACATTAGGAATCCTTTTGCCCTGGTGGAGTTTAAGCCCCAACTTGGGGGTGGCTTGTTGCTAAAATTTTATGAGGAACATAGTCTATGGCTAGGAGGAACACCTAACCTCTGTGCACTGTTGGTGAATCTTTATAAAATATAAGTGTCCTTTATGTGCTTGTCTAATTTGTTGTGTGCTTATTTACCTATGTATGATATGGGTTTATTTTCTATATGATGTTGCATATGATTAATTGTTGGTATTTTGTATAATGTTGTTTGAACATGTAAAGCATGATGTTGTTATTCAATATTTGTTGTCGCACATGCAGAGTATGACAATCATTAAGAATTCATGTTGCTTAATTTTATAATAACGGTCATGATTTTTCGAGGCGCGGCTAGAATTGTCGTGCGCACAGGGAAATGATTCGTGCACGCAAGAGGCTGGATTCGTTGTCCATGTGGGGAAGTAGATCCACTTGCACAAGAAAAAGAAAATCTACGTGTGGCACCAGAATGGTTGCGCGCGCAGTAAGAATCATGTGTTCAGAGTGGTTACACGTGCAATGGTACTTGTGTGCTCATAATGATTGTGAGCACAGTTGTATTATGTGTTAATTATGCTATTATAACTAGTGTCAGAAGAGGAAAAATTGTGTGGCACGATCCAACTTGGGATCGTGTGCGTTACCTTGAGTTTCCTGCATAGATTTTCAAGTCTAACTATAACAAGAAACAATATAGTGTAGAATCTACGCACTAGATTTTTTTGGAGTGGCATTGCCCAACAGTGAGTTGGGGATGTTACAAAGTGGTATCATTTTTTTTTTTGTTAAGTGGTGGTAATGGGGGATGTTACAGATTGGTATCAGAGGTCCAGTTTCAAGATTGAGCCTGCATGGGATGAGTATCTACTTAAGACAAAATTTGGACTGGTAAGTGGCCGAATTTGGAATTACAACGAGGCCACGGTGTGCATAAAATAAGAATGTGCAGGTGTGCGCACTAAAATTTGGCGTTGCACAGTGTAGAGCTGGTAGTGCGCTAGAAATAAGACTAAATAAGTGTGCGCACTTAACTTTAATGTTACCGGGTGTGATGCTGGAAATGCGCAGAAAATAATGGTGCGCAGGTGCGCACACTAAAATTTGGGGCTGCGCAGAGGAGAACTTGTGGTGCATGCGTAATATTGATACATGGTGTATGTGTTAAATATCGACATCGTGCATTGTGGAACTGATACGTGTTGAACACTAGAGCGCGCACGGGCTTCAGAAAGAAGAAAGAAAAAGAAAAATGGTATTTGGGTGAATTCCAAATGACCATAATTTACTATGCAAGACTTAGAATTGTGCAAGGGAGCAGTCGATGGGAAAGTTTTGGATAGAGGAGTCTAATTATTCACCCATAAATTTTTAATTGGGACTTGAAAATCATCCAAGTAATCAGAAGAAAGGATTTTGACAAAATTGTACAGAGTTTTCATGAAGTTGTCGCATGATTTCATATAACAAATCTTATTGCCTGCAAATTTTGCAAAATCAATAGCGATTAGATCAGGACAAAATCAACATAGAGATTCAAAAGCATTGAAGATGCGTAGCGAAGTTACAACCACGATGATGAATTTAGGGGTTTGTATATCGATATGGGTATTGATAGTACAAAATCCAATGAGCATAGAGAAGGAAAAGAGGAGCGCATAGACTTAGTAGAAACCATAAAGGGGCTGCAAAAAGATGTCTAAGGCTATCAAGTTGATAATTAGAGGATTATGAAAGCTAAGGAGTAGCACAAAGGCTTCAATATCAAGTTGATGCGAAACTTGGATAGAATAGAAAGGAAAACGAATAAGTAGACAAAATCAAGCAAGTCAAGAAGTCATAGGTCTCGTGGTAAAAGAAGAGAAACAAGAAGTGCTAATAGGAATCATCACCACTCACCAAAGCGTTCATTTAGGAAAGAACACAATAGCTCAAATCCATCTCTTGTTAGAAATCATAAGAGAAGGAATGGGGTGGATGAGGTACACGGAGAATGAATAAGATCAAGCCTCCTACCTTTGATGGTGAGCACAGGAAGGATGAAGATGCCGAGACATGGCTACTGGGAATGAGAAAGTACTTCCAGCTACATAATTATTGTGCACAAGAAGAAGGAAGAATTTCCATCTATCAACTAAAGGGAAAAGCATCAATGTGGTGGGATCAATTCGTGCAAGTGAAAAATATTGATCAGAAGAAGGTTACTTGGAGGGAGCTTCAAAGCTATTTTCAGAAGAAATACTTAACCAAGGAATACCATGACAAGAAAATGAAGGAGTTCTTTGAACTCTTGGAGTATGACAATAGATGAGTATTGAAGAAGATTATTAGAGCTGCTGAAATATGTTGCATTCATCAAGGATGAACAAGTTAAAATTCATAGGTACATGAGTGGGTTGTCATCATTTATCGATGACAAGATACAATATGACGACCCCAATACAGTGGAGGAAACCATGAGTAGGAAACCACAAGGCGAGTTAAATGTCTCTATGATCAGCAAAGGGGAAGACCGAATTTCCAAAAGGCTTGGGAAGACAAGAAGAAAAACAAGATGGAATAGAGGAAGAAGGGGACTAAGCCATTATTTTTCAAAAATAATTCTCAAGGACAACCAACTCCCAAGGAGCCCAGAATGAGTGAGATAATGGGGAAAAGACCAAGGCAACCACCTATTCAATGTTGGGGTTTTGAGGGAGACCACATGTACATAGATTGTTGTCACAGAGGTTAAAAAAGGAGGATTGTTCATAATGTACAACAAGTTGCGACAATTGAAGACATGGGCATAAATTTACCAAGGATCTACGCAACCCTGGATAAAAAGCGAGTTGAGTTTCAGTCGCACATGATTGAAGTGGAAGGTAAGATTTATAACCAACCCATTGCTACTTTAATTGATTCAGGATCCAAGCATAGTTATCTAGATCTTGATATGGTGGAAATATTCCAATTGCCAAGAAGCAAGCTTGGAAAACCTTGGTTGGTGCAGTTAGGTACAGGGGAAAAAAGGAAAATTCATGAGATGGATAAGGCATGTCCAATGGATATGAATGGGTTAAGCACAAAATCTTATTTGAATATCATACCTTTGGGCTTTTATGATTGCCTCAATGGTATGGGTTGGTTCGACCAACATCATGTTGTTCTAGATTGTTACAATAAGGCATTACTTGTTTGGATAAGGAAGGAAACTAAAGAGCAGTTCAAGGTATTCCAAGAGTTGTAACTATCATAGAAGTTTCATCCTTGCAATTGAAGAAAAGCTACAAGAAAGGATGTCAAGTATTTGCAATGCACATGGAGGAGGCACCTAAGGATAAAATGCCAAATATTGAAGACTGTGTAGTACTAAAATAACTTGAGCATGTCTTTAAAAAAATACTAGTGTTGCCACCAAAAAGAGATATTGATTTGTCTATAAATTTATGTCTAGAGTACCAAATGCAACTTGAAGAGCTTCTGAAGAAAGGGTGTATACACCCAAGTGTGTCTCCTTGGGGTGCTCCAATATTGTTTGTGAAGAAGAAGGGTGGTAGGTTAAGGATTTGTATT
>JASDQU010011938.1:106793-123113 GCA_032191745.1 Picea mariana
AGGGGCCGTGGATGTTTCCCCGTAGGGGTTTTACCACGTGAAAACATCGTTGTGTTGATCTTTGATCTAGTTATGTGAGTGGTTACTAAAGGTGTTCGCCCTCTGTTGGAATACCTATGTTGTTGAACAATTATGAGTTCATTGCGGTGCCATTTGAATTGTCAAATGCAACGATTGTCTTTATTTGTTTATTGAATGGAGTTTTCAGAAAATTACTTAGATAAGTTTGTCATTGTAATTTTGGATGACATCCTTATTTACTCCAATTATGAAGAAGAGCATGAGAAACACTTAAGGATGGTGCTACAAATTTTGAGGGAGCATCAACTTTATGCAAAGTTGAGCAAGTGCTCATTTTACCAAAGGTAGATCCATTACTTGAGACATATCATTTCAAAGGAAGGGATAATTGTGGACCCAGAGAAGATAAAATCCATTGAAGGATGGACAACACCAGGGAAACCAAGGAATGTCACAGACATGAGATCTCTTATTGGACTTGCAGAGTAATACAAAAGATTTATTTAAGTATTCTCAAGTATTGCACACCTAATCACATCCTTGCAAAAGAACTTGCAAAAGAAAGGAGTGAGATTTGAGTGGACTTCTGATTGTGAAAGGAGTCTCCAACACTTGAAGAGTTTGTTGACAAGTGCATCAATATTGAGAATTCTTGATCCTAATGAAGACTTCGTTGTGTGCATTGATGCATGCAAGGGCTCGGTGGAGTTCTTAGTCAAAATGATTATGTGGTGTGCTATGAATCAAGGAAATTAAAAGAGCATGAAAGGCACTATGCTACTCATGATTTGGAATTGACAACCATGGTGCATGCCTTGAAGATGTGGAGGCACTATCTCATGGGTAAGAGATTTGAGATGAGAACATACCATAATGGTCTGAAATATTTGTTTGGATAGCCAAGTTTAAATGCCAGACAAACCAGATGTTTGTAATTCCTCAGTGAGAACAATTTGGTTGGTGCACTTAGCAGGATGATGCATAAGATGCATGCTACAATCATTAGCATGTACAAATCAAAATTGTGTGACAAAATTTTAAAAGGTTTCCAAATTATATCAACGCTATGTTGACATAACGATAAATTTACAACAAGGTAAATTGTAACAAAAATTGGAAGGTTATGAGCTAAAAGAGGATGGAATCCTCATATATAGGTGTAGAGTATATGTGCCAAATGTCAAGGAGTTGAAAAATGTGTTATTATCAGAGATGCATAAAGTTCCTTATGCTGGGAACCTAGGCTACCAAAAGACAATTGCAGCGGTCAAAAAACAATGTTGTTGGCATTCATGAAAAAGGAGGTTGTTGATTTTATTGCCAAGTGCCTTGAAAGTCAAAATGTCAAGGTTGAGCATAGACACCCAACTAGCTTTCTACAACCTTTTACCATTTCCCATTCCTGAGTTGAAATTGGAAGTTGTAACCATGGATTTCATTACTAAGCTGCCTATAAGCAACACGATTCTATTATGGTAGGTGTGGAAAAACTTACTAAAGTTTCCCATTTTATTCTTGTGAAGTTAACTCACAGGGCAACCAACATTGTTGTTATATACATGAAAGAAATTGCTAGGTTGCATGGTGTACCTAAGACAATTGTTTCTGATAGAGATCCCATGTTCACATCGAAATTTTGGAAATGGATATTCAAAGGAATTGGGACAAATTTGAACTTAGCACAACATATCACCCTGACTCAGATGGACTAACAGAGAGGGTAAATCAAGTGATTGAAGATATGCTCAGAATGTACGTGATGGATAAACCATCAAAATGGGAAGACTTTGAATACTATCTACACTTGGTAGAGTTTGGTTACAACAATGGGTATCAAGAATCTTTAAACATGAGCCCATTTGACACACTTTATGGTAGAAAGTGCAACACACCAGTGAGTTGGGATAACCCAACACACAAAGTTGTGGTTGGGCCAGATCTTCTCTGGGAAATGGAAGAGAAGATGGTAAAGATAAGGCAAAATTTAAAGGTTTCCCAAGATAGGCAGAAAATATGCATAGACAAACGCATAATCCATAAATAGTTTAAAGTGGTTGACCATGTGATCTTGAAGGTAAAATAAAGATGCAGTACACTGAAGTTGGGAAATTGTTCTAATTTGGTAGCACGCTACTGTGGGCCATTTGAAATTCTAGAGAGGATAGGTCTTGTCGCATATATGCTTGCATAAGTTGCATCCTTGTGTATTCATAATTTTTTCCATGTATCTTTGCTTAAAAAGTACGTACCTGATGTTAATCATGTCATTGATTAGAATGTGATTCAGGTGGAGTTAGAAGGGGATTTTCGAGTGCGACCGATTTGCATATTGGACCAGAAAATCAAATAGCTCCGAAATCGATTCATGGGGCTAGTAAAGGTCCAATGGACCTAGTACGGTCTTGAGGATGCAACTTGGGAGCACTTTTATGCTATGTAGACAGAGTACCCACATATTTTTTAAGACTTTTGAAGTTTTTGTATGTACATCTGTATATAATGCAACGAGGAAAATGCATAAATAAGGGGGATGAGAATGTAATACCCCTAATCCAAACCCCAATTGTAAATGTACATATAGGGTCGTTAGTTGTTGGCACCAAGTTTTGGTTCAGTTTTGCACGCACCTGAGTAGTGCGCGAGGATTGTTTACCAAATAAAAAGCATGCACATTCCATAGTGTTGCGTGCACCAAAGTAAGTGCGCATGGATTGTGCATCAAGGGAAGAGTGAACACATTCCATAGTTTTTCTTGCACACGAGTAAGTGCAGGAGGATTACCTTGAAGTGTGCATCAAAACGAGTTATATACATACATACATATATATATTAAGCAGGAGAGCCTGTGTGGTTATTGGGTTGGTGAGTTGGGATGCTAAAAGGCCAGTGCGCCTATTCTTGTAAAATGTAATCACAGTCAACTTATTAATAAAATCACATTGACGCGCGTAGACCAATTAGATGAAAAAAGACGGGGGGATAAACTCCACCGAAAATGGAAAAGGGGGCTAAAATTTTATAAAGAGGAGCTAAACCAAGGGGGCTTAAGTCCAAGGGAATATTTTATTAATATTTCCTAAAAGTATAATTTATGGATATTTATTTATCCTAAGTTCCTGAGGGATGGGAACGAGTCACCAAGTGGCTAAAGCTAATTTTGAAGGTGACCATGCAAATATATTGTTGAGCCTTAGTGTATTCTATCAGAATTCACTCATTTTTCTTCATTATTCAGACCATATGAACTTCGGACAATCGTTACCTTACCTGCAGAAGAAAATCTTGGAAAGGGTTTTCCATCTAGTAACCGGAGTTTTTGTTGTTGAAGAGGCAGGTTGTCAGGCCCGTGAGCATTCTTTCTAGATGAGAGATTTGTTGTCAAAGAAGCGAGTTGTGAGGTCCGTGAGCATTCTCTCTAGGTGAGACATTTGTTGTCTAAGAAGTGGGTTGCCGGGCTTGTGATCATTTTCTTCAAGTGAGATATTTCTTGTTGAAGAAGTGGGTTGTCAGACCCATGAGAATTCTCTCCAGGTGAGATATTTGTTGGGAATTGTTCCCTAGTGCTTTGGGCATTAGTTACAGGGCTCTAAGACTTCCTGTCTGGCCTGTTGTTGAAGCCTTGGAAGGAAAGTGGGGCAGCCGAGGGACTGTTGAGCAAAGAAAGGGCACACTTCCAGGGGTGGGACAGATATGTGCGGAATGAGAGACTGTAGGCTAGTTACAGTAGTTGGGCACCTTGGATTGAGGAATTTTGCTTATTATCGGACCTTAGACTGACATTAGGAATCCTTTTTCCATGGTGGAGTTTAAGCCCCAACTCAGGGGTGACCTATTGCTATAATTTTATGGGTAATAAAGTCTATGGGTGGGAGGAACGTCCAAGCTCGACGCGCAGTTGGTGACTCTTATAAAAGATAAGTGTCCTTTATGTTCTTGTCTAATTCACTGTGTGCTTATTTACCTATGTCTGATATGGGTTTATTTCTTATACGATGTTGCATATAATTAATTGTTGTTATTTTGTATAATGTTGTTTGCAAATCTAAATCGTGATGTTTTTATTTAGTATTTCTTGTCGCACATGTAGAGTATGACAATTATTGAGTATTCATGTTAGTTAATTTTGTAATAATGGTCATGAGTTTGCGAGGAGAGGCAAGAATTGTCATAAACGCATGGAAATGATCCATGTGCACAAGAGGTTGGATTTGTAGTGCATGCAATAGGTTGGATTCGTTGTGCACGCAGGGAAGCATATCTATGCACACAAGGAGAACAAAATATATGTGCGGAACCATAATGGTTGTGCACGTAGTAGTAATCATGTGTTCAGAGTGGTTACATGCGCAATGGTACTTGTGTGCTCATAATGATTGTGCACACAATTGTATTATGTGTTAATTTCGTTGTTATAACTAGTTTCAACAGAGGAAAAATTGTGTAGCGCACACTTGCTTGGGATCGTGCGTGTTACCTTGAGTTTCATGTGCAAATTTTCAAGTCTAACTATAATAGGGAACGATATAGTGTAGAAACTGTGCACTGGATTTTTTTTTCAGTGGCTTTGCCCAACAATGAGCTAGGGATGTTACAAAGTGGTATCAGAGAATTTTTTGTTAAGTGTTGGTAACAGGGGACGTTACACAATTTTTTCAGAAGAAATGACATTAGACAACAAGGGTTTGATTCTAACAACTATCACATTAGAGATTATTTTATAAAGACAATTACATAGGGAAATGGGCCTGAAATCATCAAATGTATTAGGGCAATCAACCCTAGGAATCAAAACTAAGAAGGTGAAATTATAACTTCCTGGAATATTCCTAGTATCCCTAATCTCCTAAAAGAATCTTAGTAAATCATCTCCAAGAACATCAAAGATGTCTATAAAAAATTATGTAGTCGACCCATCTGGGTCAGGGCTCTTATCCTTATGAAAAGTACTAAGTGAATACATAAGTTTCTTCCTAGTCACTGGTCTGTAGAGGATATTATTTTGTTGTTCATTAACAAATCTGGGAAAATATGACATAACTTTTAGGATCTCCCCTCATTTTGCTCTATCAAGTTCCTTAAATATCGCCTTGAAATGATGAACCCCTGGATTTTCCAAATCATGGAACCCCTGAACCTTGTTGCCATCCCTTTTTGTTAATTCACAAATATTGTTTTTGTTTCTCCCATGCCTAGCAAAATTATTAAAGCACTTGGGATTCTAGTCACCAGCCTCAATCCACAAGGCTCGACTCTTAATTCTTTAGTCTTTTCTTTTATCCAATAGAAGCTTGTTCTTTTTGTTGTTGTAATGAAGTAGTCCTTTGCAGTAGATCCTGTTTAAATTTTCCAGTGAACTGATCAGAGTAAACCAACTCTAGTTCTTTCTCCATCTCCTTAACCAAGAAATCCCTCTTTTTATGTTTATCACTTACCATTGGACTACTTTTTCTTTGACTAATATTAATTTAGAAGCAAATTGAACACTAGCAATATCTCCTAGACCCTCCTCATAATGCCTCCAATTATCCCTGACTAAATTCTAGAAATCCTCCTCTTCATACCATCTAGGATTATATTTAAAAGGTGCTCCAGTTTTTTCACCATCCTTACCTAGTTCAAGAATAATAGGAACATGATCTGAACATCTGACCTTTCCAACCCAAGTTTTGTATCATTCCACCCTCTATAGAAGGAGATTGTGTAGAAGAAACTAATTTAACCATTTAGCTATGATCCAGATTATTTTGAGAACGACACGAAGACAAAAATATAACAGAGATATAACAATGAAACACACAAAAATATAGTAAAGAACACACAAATATAGTGAAACCCAACTTCTATTAATGAATTAGATAGAAAAACATTGTAGAACAAAAACTGGAAGAATGGGGTAGCTTATTTCTGAAAATAAAGAGATGTTGGCTCTGCTTCATTCACAAGAAGATTTACATCACAGTCCATTGCATGTTTAAAGGGCCTCCTTCACCTCAGTTATATATGAGAGAGTGAGAGGAGAACAATTCCCATGATGCACATGGGATAGATTAATCTAAGTTTATAAAATTCCATAGGCATGTAAAACTCTAGGACTCCCCGAGTGGTCACCCATCCCAGTACTACTCTAGCCCAAGCACATTAATGAATTAGATAGAAAAACATTGTAGAACAAAAACTGGAAGAATGGGGTAGCTTATCTCTAAAAAGAAAGATATGTAGGCTCTGATTCATTCACAAGAAGCTTTTGGCTATGCTTCATTCACAAGAAGTTTACATCACACTCCACTGCATGTTTAAAGGGCCTCCTTCACCTCAATTATATAAGAGAGAGTGAGAGGAGAACAATTCTCATGATGCACATGGGATAAATTAATCTAAGTTTATAAAATGTTATAGGCATGTAAAACTCTAGGACTTCCCGTGTGGTCACCTATCCCAGTACTAATCTAGTCCGAGCCTGCTTAACTGTGAAGTTCTAATGGAAACTGGTGCATTAACTCTATGATGTTGGCATGTACATAAGACCAGCAGGAAATCATTACATGATGTCTGTAATTAACAAATGAAGATGGTATTACATTCCATTCCCTCTCAAAAGGATGAATATCATGGTTTACCAAAACCATAGGCTCGAAATGTTGATTTAGTGGAAAAGGTGATTGACCACCAAGATCCACTTGGATTATTCATCCCCCCTTAGGAAGAAATGGTTCCCAATGCATCGAGTTCCCTTGGGAGATGGGTAAACTTCTGTTGAATCTAAGCCATGGTGAGTCGCTTGCCTTGTTGAAATAGATGTCATGCTTGTACTTTGCGTGTGGAAGGATGTCATGAACCTGTTGGAGGTGTTGGATCCGTTCAACAGATTTGGAACCATAATCTTCCTTGGTCTAAGTGTGGGAGGACTCTATCGATGAAGATACAATAAGAAGATCTATATCAATGGGGGTTGATGGTTGGAACCCCAAGCACACCTGAAAAAGTATGCAACCAATAGATCTATGTTGAACATATGGAATATTCCCATTCTCTCTGTGCTCCTCTACAATCTCATTGACTCGCTTCTGCGGGATAAAAACATCTTGGGCCAAGGTTGAAGTGGTCACAATGACCTCCTGTTCACCATTGGAATGGATCATGAATATGGAACACTTTGTGGTTTGATAGATTACTTTCTGGCATTTTTTGTCCAAGATCAATGGAGTGGCAGTAGTCAGAGCTACCTTTGGAACCCTTTAGAACTGAAATCACATAGTAACAATGACATTGCGGGGTCGAGACTCATATATAGCGTGATGTTTCCACATATATGGTTGTCCTAAAAGGACATCATAGGCTTCAAGTGGGGCAACACCACACACTACCTCGTCCTTGAAGGGCTTGATGCCATAGGACATGCGACACTATTGGCTGACACATATGTATCATTCTTGATTCAACCATCCAATGGTGTATGGTTGGGGGTGTGGAATCATTGGCAGCTTCAATATCTTGACAACCTCGACTGAGATCGTGTTCTTTTGACTCCCGCTATCAACAATGAAATGTAGTGGGGTCCCCTCTACCCACATTTGCGAGTGGAAGAGGCGCTTCCCCTCCTCAAGATCCTCTGGTTCTTATGGTTGTATTGTTGTGGCCACAATGGTAGCAGTGGGTTTTGCATCGATGATCTGTTTCCTTTATTGTGCTTTGAACTAAATTTTGAGTCAGGTTTTGATTTTTTTTCTTTGACTCATTGGTGTTGTGCTAAGGGATTTTTTGGAACTCACACCACTTTCCAGTGTCTTTATTAAACTTCTTGTTACCCTTCTTTTCCTGTGTCTCAGATTGGATATCTTGAGGTTGACCTTCCTTTCTAATCTATCCTTTGTTATGTGAGTTAGGGTTGCCTTTTCCATGCTTCTCTTGTCGCGTATTTTCAAACTTGAACTCTTGCTTACTCCATTGCTTGATTTTTTGCACAATTTTGACTGCATATCGATAAGCAAATCCCAACAAGGAGATGTCTAAGAAATCCATCTTTGTTTGGATGTACCTGTGTGGACCACTGCGATACTTCAAAACCATGGGTCACTTGGAGTCTTTGATACCCAACTTTGAGCGTAAGGTTTGAAAGATGTTAGTGTACTCCAACACTGTCTGGTCTCTTTTCTGATATAGAGTCATCCATCTCATGTACTGGTCATCATAGTTGTCGATTGTGTAGAAATCCTCCTTTAGGGCATCACTGCCCAAGTGGGTTCTGTCCCGAATGGTGTAGATTCATCCACGATGTATCTCTCCCTGTAACCTTCCCAACAAGATCTGACACGGGGAAGGGATTTAAGGAGTGCAAAGGTGATATTTTCACCATTGGAAATTTTTTGGACAGAGTAATAACCTTCTAGCAAATTCAACCATTTTTCTAAAGCATATGCATCTATCTGGCCTTCAAATAAGGGGATATCAAAACTGACTTGTACCTTGAAGGGTGTCACACCTCCTAAATGGCTTCTTGTCGAAGATGCCTCGGTTGCTGCCATCAGTAGTCTTCGAAGGATCTGAGTGAAATTGTCCATCATCTCATTCCTTTGTCACATGAGGGCTTGCTCAAGCAATGTCTTCAAAGGATCTCATACTCTGTCATCTCTCTTTTCTACCGCCATGGGAGGTCGCTTGTGCTGGTGAGAGAGGTTGTCCTAAAGCAAAACTAGCTTGAGACCCAACTCTCTATACCCTAACCTTGTCAAGGACTTACTCTGAGAAATGACAAGGAGCAGACTGCTCTGATACCACTGATCCAGATTATTTTCAGAACAACATGAAGGCAGAAATATAATAGAGATATAACAATGAAATACACAAAAATATAGCAGAGAACACAAAAATACAGTGAAACCCAACTTCTATTAATGAATAAGATAGAAAAACAATTTAGAACACAAACTGGAAGAATGTGGTAGCTTTTCTCCAAAAAGAAAGAGATGTTGGATATGCTTCATTCACAAGAAGCTTTACATAACACTCAATTGCATGCTTAAAGGGCCTCCTTCACCTCAATTATATATGAGAGAGTGAAAGGAGAAAAATTCCCATGATGCATGTGGGATAAATTAATCTAAGTTTATAAAATGCCATAGGCATGTAAAACACTAGGACTTCCTGGGTGGAACCCATCCCAGTACTACTCTAGCCCGAGCGTGCCTAACTGCGAAGTTCTAATGGGATCTGGTGCATTAACGCTATGTTGTAGGCATGTACATAAGACCACTAGGAAATGACTACATGATGTCTTTAATTAAAACATGAACATGGTATTACATTCCATTCCCTCTCAAAAGGGTGAATATCATTGTTTATCAAAACCATAGGCTCGAAATGTTGATTCAGTGGAAAAGGTGATTGGCCACCGAGATCCACCTGGTTTGAGCTACCCCTCCTGGAACAGATCTATTATTACTCGATGTTGGTTGAATATGGATAGGCTTTATGTCTACCCAACCTACCAATTCAAATTTGTCAACAAAATAATGAACTAGTCTATCCTCCTCGGCATTGATACCCCAAATTTCATCCATTCAAAGTCATATCCATATCCCCTCCAATAATGATATTATCCACTTGCAAAAAAATTAATAAAAATAAATTATCTTGAAACTGTTGCCTACCCTCATATGGTCCATACACACTGAGCAAGGTCAAAGAGTAGGCGAGACTCTTGTTGTGTACAATTGTATAAAAACCTAAGCATACAATAAAAATATTGACTAATGTAAAAATTTTATTAAGCCCAATAATTATGTCACTAGAAAAACTATCCAAATCTAAGCCATAGAAATCCCAGCCACCAAACATCTTCTTCAGATCAAGCACTAAAGGATCCCCTTTCCCCATAGTTCCTTAAATCATATATACATCGGAATTTTCCAACTCCACCAACCATTTGAGGGACAATTTTTTAAGCTTGCCCCCCAGGGCTTACATATTAATAGATAATATCTTCATGGCGGAAACACCTTAGGGCTAGTTCCTTCTCTAAGAACCCTTGGGATGAGTTTTTTTTATCATAGTGAACCTCCTTAGCCACTTTCTCTTCATCCTATTTAAGTGTTGATTTGTGAGAAACTTTTAATGTGTTGGACTCCTTGATTTGGTCATATCCCAAACCATCGAAGACCCCTATATCCTGAGAGTTAGATCTCAGCCTCAGATGGTAGTGAACCCCTCCATGGGAAGTAATGGAAGAACCAAGATTAGTCACACAAGGAGGAACAACATTTTGTATAAAGGAAGGGTCATAATCATAAGATGGGCCAACAAAGAAGGAGCCTTCACCTCCTACAACATTCGGAGGAATAGAATATGGAATCCCATGAATTTTATGTATTGAGTGATCAAAACATTTGGAATGTTGTCTAGAATGTCCCCCACTACCATATCCTTCAATACATAGGAACCCCATCGTAAAATTTTCGGATCTTGTGACTCAAACATAGACTTTACTTCCAATCCACTTGTTTCCTTGGAATTCTCAATAGGCATAGGCGAAGTAAGAGTAGTTCCATCAACTACAAGCACTTCTGCTTCCTTATATTCCCGCAGTTTCTTCTAAAAGTTCTTCCAGAGTCTTTCACAACATATCCATAATTATGGCATCACACACATTTGAAAGGGATGTTTAAGTAACCCAAGATTTGAGCATAAGCATGATCACCCACCATAATCTCCATGGATTCAAACAAACCCTATCAAATATCCATCTCAACCAACATATGAGCCATCGAACGTGAAGAACTAGATTTATAGCTATCATCTATAGTGATAAAATTGCCCATAGCTTCCCTATTCACCTTGAATCCAAAATTGGACTAGAATTCAATAAGTAAATTGGACAATTTGACCCACACATGGGTACTAGATTCAAATTATTCCTCAGCATTGAATAGTGGGTGCCATGGTTTAATGGATAAGATATTCTTATCCATAAAATAAGAGCCCTTAAGAATTCAAAGGGCGTCATCCTTTCTCTTGAAAATAAATCCTAGCCAACCATGGGCCAATAGATGGACTATAGGGCCATAGCCAATAAGCAGTGCCCATGCATGTTGGGTCAAAGAATTTATCGAAGACGTAGAGACCCAACGACCACAAAACTTACCAACCATTGTTCTTCCATCCATATATGTTATCTAGCTTACCCTAAGATCATCCCTGACCACCAAGGAGACTCCTCCTCTCGATTTGATTACCCTTGTTTTTTTCTTGCCAGTGGAGATATTATGGACTTTGGGCAAACAACTTTGTAACTTTGCAAGTTCTAGTTTCTCCCCCATAAACATTAGAATTACAACAACATATGGATCTCTTCTGGTGGCCAAATTGGAATGATTGATATCAAGGATGGGAGTAATGCTCCCCTGTGGAAAGCACCCAATAGTAAGATAATTCACATGGGATCCACCGTCCAGTGTCAACATGGAAGGAAAAAAGGGATTTTCAAGACATATATGATTCTCCACGAAACCAATGGGACCAGACTCCAATAAGTGACTCACTACAAGCACCGATAAAAGTGCATTGATGTCATTGACTCTTACAAACTAGTGTGTGTTACTGTCCTTTGGCGCACCGCGGTCGAGTAAATAAAAAATTTAGAAGACCGATTTTCGTTGTAAAACCTCATCCTGTGCTTCCAAACTCTCAAGAAAGCACCGATGCTCACTTTATTTTCAAAGATGCCCTGTTTTTGGTGCTCTTTAACGAGTTGGATAGGTCCACCAATAGATTCCACACATTTCCAAATTTTGGAAATCACCACGAATTTTCATTTTCCTCTCAACAATGGAACCATGCCTCTTCGGGACATAAGAGTCAAGGTAAATTGTTTATTGCCTCCCTGTTTGCATTTTCATCCGATTAAAATTTGAATTTAGCTTGAAATTTGAGACTTTTTTCAATTTGTTTCCCGACTATACACAGTGCTTTTGTATGTTTTGGCTTGCCCCGGTGCGGTGTGTCCTGTGCTAAATTCACATGTAATCACTGCAACCGGTGAGTCTAATATTACCGTACTTAACCGGCACATCATTTTAAATGCCCCACACCTTGTGCATTATAAAAGAAACCACCCACTAAACAACATGCTTATGCTTTTCAAACATAGAAGCACCAGTGTGTTCCATTTAACCAAGTGCACCGCTCATATTATGACTCATAAAATCTAACTCAACGATGCAACCATTTTAAACAAATGCATCAATGTTATTAACATAACCACACTAGGAATAATATTGATTAATTTTCCATAGTGGGGCATTTCCTTTGACACCCTGTAACTGGTGCTCTATGCTTCACAAAGCACCACTAAACAAAATGGTAGTGGTTCAATAACATTGTTGCATCAGGGCGTTTATAGTAACACATCACACCACTTAATTTGCAATAAATCAATATAATGGAGTAGTTCCCATAGGGCCAACAACAATATTGGTGCGTTATAGTAGACAACGCACCGCTAAACATCATGTTGGTGCTCTACAAACTATACCACACTGGTGCGTTTGGTTAACGAAAGCGCACCGTTGAGTTTACATTCCATAAAATTTGGGGTGGCAGTGCATTTATGTTAACCAAATGCACTAGTGTTGTTAAAAGAACCCAACCGAGAAAATATTGAGCAACATGGAATAGCGAGGCGTCTCAGGGGATGGCCCATTACCGATGCCTTCAACAACATAGTGCACTGTTAAAAAAAACGTCGGTGTTGCAATAACACGGTAGCATCAATGTGTTTATATTAACACATCACACTGCTTAAGTTCTAATCAAACAATTTAATCTATTGGTGCCCCTAGGTCGAAACCATGCACCGGTGTTGTGAAGAGCACAACATTGGGCCAATTTTTCACCAATTATCAGCGCAATGCATCTTATGGTAAACATCACTAAGATCCTAGGCAATGCACCAATTGAAATAAATGCAACGGTGCGTTCTATTAATCGAACGCACCGTCCAGACTTTTATACAATTTTTTTGATAGACGATGCGTCAAATAAATACAATGCATCGATGTCGTGTACTGCAAGACATCGAACAAAATACATAATAATTTACTATATCAGTTCGTTTAATGGGATGCCCCGTTACCGATGTGTTATAAGAAAAACACACCGGCAATAACGCATACAAAGATAAAATGGAGTGTCGATGCTTTAAATTCACTGAAATAAACCAGTGCGGTTAACTGAGTAGCACCGGAATAAATATTTATAAAAATTATCATTGTCGTGCGTCTTTTAAAACATGCTTGTTACTTGTGCGTCATAAAAGAAAACGCACTATTAAAAAGCGTCTGGTGCTCCAAGGAACATATAGTACCAGTGATTTTCATATATCAAAGCGCAACGCTTGGTCTATCATTAAAAATTATATTAAAGTGGTGCGTTCCATAGAACGAATCGAATCGAGTTACACAATTCATATGTGAAATGCATCGTGGGTCGTTTTGTATGACAACCCTTAATCGATGCGCTATAAAACACAATGCACCGCTATAGATATTGATGCTCAAATAACAATGATGAAAGGATGTGTTAAATTTAACATATTGTTGTTCAATGCCTTATGTCTGATATGAAGCACCGAGAGTGGTGTGTATTACGTTATTAATAGCACCAGTGACTTTTTTACTTTTTGTTTGCAAACAAAAACTGATTTCAATTTTTGAAAAATACAAATTAGTTATATATATTTGTGTTTTATATTTTAAATTTGTTTTATCTATATATATGTGCCTAAAATTATTTTTATGTGAATCAGATACGACAATGATGTCGAGTGTAGTAGCAGCAGGAGCAGCCAGAAGAAAATTCACAAACTACATATGCAAACCTCCACAATTAAATTTTGTGGAGGTTTTTCTTTGCGAAGGCAATGGTGCCTCTCATAATTTAGCACATGGGCTTGATCCCCTGCCACTTTCTCAATGCTTTGCCTCGCATCTCCTCTTCCACGGGCCGCTCAACTTTCTCCAATATACCATCCTTGTCATTCATGTGGCCATAATATGAACAAATGTCAATTCACTTGTAAATCACATATCTACACCTTCTATTCTTCGCCTCGAGGAGGCTTATCAAATAATTCTTTGAGGATGGGGAGTAATTTCATAATTTCGAAGTATTTGTAACCACAACCCTTGCTAGTGGAACCGGGGAGATCAACTTTATTCCCTTCCAAGTTCATCATCTTGGCCCCTACTTTAGAATAATTAGGACTGCCAAGCTCTACGATCAAAGCTTCCCAGTGCCCCTTTTCCATGTTCAACAAGAAAGGACCCTAGTGGATGGCTTAATTCTAACATTGTGTCAACCTTGAGATTGACCTAAGCTCCATATTGTATATTTAATAGAATTTAAGAAGCACATTTGGAAAAACATCTAATGATCCATAAGCTTTGTCAGCATGCCTTATCGCTAAATATTAAGCATTTTCTTGGCCTCGACCTACTCCTCCATGACATCCTCACCCGTTTAATTACTAAGAATATCATGTTTCTTCTTCTCCACAACCATGCGCTCGATAGCTTTCTCATCCAGAAGGGCCACACTTTACCTGACTCGGTGCCCACTTTACAGAAAAATGCATCGGGGCACATATATTTGTTAAAAGCACCGATTGGTCAAAAATCTAAATCATAGTGATTTTAGTATCATATGTGTGTGCATTAGCGGTGCACAATGACTAATAGTATGCATCAATGCATGTATATGTTTTATTCCCTAGGGATTTATGTTTAATGACACAAAGAAAAATACTAGATTGTATAAAAATTTCATAATTTTTATTTCTGATGATTCCTGATTTTTTTTATACAAGATGGTTGATAGAAGTTCAAAGAAAACATCTTATTGCAACGAACACAGTGGTAACTCATCCCAAGATGAAAGGGAGGAAAGGGAGGAAAGTTCTTTAAGTTTTATTAAAAAAATTAATATATTTGAAAGATTTGTAAGTTTAAATTAATGATGTGTATTAGTTAATGTGTGTCATTCAAAGCAAAAACTTGAATAAACTCTATAAGATTGTTCGCAATCTGAGTGCAAAAGAGTGTAAAAGCTCTATGGAAATGTTGCAAAGAGAGGAAACATGTGGATTGAAAGGTAATCAACATTAAGTTTTTCTTTGACTTTATACTAAAAGTGAATTTCTTAGCATTAATCGCTAACAAGTTTTAAACCCTCGATTTCACGTTTTTTTAATGTTATGCAAGGACATATAGCAAGCGAATGGAATCTCGTCCGAAGAGGACAAAAATTCTTAAGGATGTAAATGATGATGACAGCTTGGCCATCAGTTCATCTGGAGTGGTGCTTGAAGATAATGAGAGGAGAAAATTGTTTTACAGAGATTTGAGGGATATAGTGGAAAGAAGGCATAGATGTACTTTCCACTTAAAATACAAAAATCAATCCAGTAACTCCAAGAATCAGGTTATACGTACACGACATGAAGTGTTTCCGGAGCCATGGTCAATGAGACCCATGAGACTTCCATTAGAAATAACTTACGATCACAAAAAATAATAATATAGAAGGTATTATTACTAAGCATGTTTTTTTATAATATGTTCCAATAATTATCATATTAATTTGTTTTGTTATATTTGCTTTCACGTCCATTTAAAAAAATATATATATTTTTTGTTTTTTCGTTTTTTATGAAGATTATGAAAATTCCAAGCGACAAATGAGGGAAAGCCAATACGTGCCGGTGGGGATGTCCAAAAAAGTGTACAAGGAGATGGTAAAATAAATGAACATAATTGCATCACATGAGGATGCATCCCAACAACAACAACGTGCATCAGAGGTATGTGATCATTCATTCATTTTTTTATGTACATCAAATTTATTTATCATATTAAATACTAATTTTCGATTGCTTTGTTGCATAAAATAAAATAAAATGGAACCCAATCAACACATAAGACAATACGACAAGGAAGAAATGGGTTGATTGCAAAGTTTGTGAGTACTTACGTTTTCGACATTACTTAAGCTTTCTTATTTGTGTTGATATTTATATTTAAATAATTAATTTACACTTTTCCATGAATGTCTTCTTATATGTGTTAACACATGAAGAAGAACCAACGAACAATTGATCAACATTGGGTTAAGTGAGGGTTGTGAGTATATGTTGAAGTATCAAGGTTTAATTGAATAATTTGTAAGTAGCTATGTTGTGTAACTTCCCTTGTTTTATAATTAATGGAACAATAAGAAACCTTTATATTAATTATATCGACTATGCTTTGT
>JASDQU010011938.1:124979-136819 GCA_032191745.1 Picea mariana
AAAATAATGAACTAGTCTATCCTCCTCGGCATTGATACCCCAAATTTCATCCCTATTCAAAGTCAGATCCATATCCCCTCCAATAATGATATTATCCACTTGCAAAAAAATTAATAAAAATAAATTATCTTGAAACTGTTGCCTACCCTCATATGGTCCATACACACTAAGCAAGGTCAGAGAGTAGGTGAGACTCTTGTTGTGTACAATTGTATAAAAGCCTAAGCATACAATAAAAATATTGACTAATGTAAAAAATTTATTAAGCCCAATAATTATGCCACTAGAAAAACTATCCGAATCTAAGCCATAGAAATCCCAACCACCAAACATCTTCTTCAGATCAAGAACCAAAGGATCCCCTTTCCTCATAGTTTCTTAAATCATATATACATCGGAATTTTCCAACTCCACCAACCATTTGAGGGACAATTTTTTAAGCTTGCCCCCCAGGGCTCACATATTAACAGATAATATCTTCATGGTGGAAACACCTTAGGGCTAGTTCCTTCTCTAAGAACCCTTGGGATGAGTTTTTTTTTATCATAGTGAACCTCCTTAGCCACTTTCTCTTCAGCCTATTTAAGTGTTGATTTGTGAGAAACTTTTAATGTGTTGGACTCCTTGATTTGGTCATATCCCAAATCCTCGGAGACCCCTATATCCTGAGAGTTAGATCTCGGCCTCAGACGGTAGTGAACCCCTCCATGGGAAGTAATGGAAGAACCAAGATTAGTCACACAAGGAGGAACAACATTTTGTATAAAGGAAGGGTCATAATCATAAGATGGGCCAACAAAGAAGGAGCCTTCACCTCCTACAACATTCGAAGGAATAGAATATGGAATCCCACGAATTTTATGTATTGAGTGATCAAAACATTTGGAATGTTGTCTAGAATGTCCCCCACTACCATATCCTTCAATACATAGGAACCCCATCGTAAAATTTTCGGATCTTGTGACTCAAACATAGACTTTACCTCCAATCCACTTGTTTCCTTGGAATTCTCAATAGGCATACGCGAAGTAAGAGTAGTTCCATCAACTATAAGCACTTATGCTTCCTTATCTTTCCGCATTTTCTTCTAAAAGTTCTTCCAGAGTCTTTCACAACATATCCATAATTATGGCATCACACACATTTGAAAGGGATGTTTAAGTAACCCAAGATTTGAGCATAAGCATGATCACCCACCATAAGCTCCATGGATTCAAACAAACCCTATCAAATATCCATCTCAACTAACATATGAGCCATCGAACGTAAAGAACTAGATTTATAGCTATCATCTATACTGATAAAATTGCCCATAGCTTCCCTATTCACCTTGAATCCAAAATTGGACTAGAATTCAATAAGTAAATTGGACAATTTGACCCACACATGGGTACTGGATTCAAATTATTCCTGAGCATTGAATAGTGGGTGCCATGGTTTAATGGATAAGATATTATTATCCATAAAATAGGAGCCCTTAAGAATTCAAAGGGCGTCATCCTTTCTCTTCAAAATAAATCCTAGCCAACCATGGGCCAATAGATGGACTATAGGGCCATAGCCAATAAGCAGTGCCCATGCATGTTGGGTCAAAGAATTTATCGAAGACGTAGAGACCCGATGACCAAAAAACTTACCAACCATTGTTCTTCCATCCATATATGTTATCTAGCTTACCCTAAGATCATCCCTGACCACCAAGGAGAATCCTCCTCTCGATTTGATTACCCTTCTTTTTTTCTTGCCAGTGGAGATATTATGGACTTTGGGAAAACAACTTTGTGACTTTGCAAGTTCTAGTTTCTCCCCCATAAACATTAGAATTACAACAACATATGGATCTCTTCTAGTGGCCAAATTGGAATGATTGATATCAAGGATGGGAGTAATGCTCCCCTGTGGAAAGCACCCAATAGTAAGAGAATTCACATGGGATCCACCGTCCAGTGTCAACATGGAAGGAAAAAAGGGATTTTCAAGACATATATGATCCTCCACGAAACCAACGGGACCAGACTCCAATAAGTGACTCACTACAAGCACCGATCAAAGTGCATTGATGTCATTGACTATTACAAACCAGTGTGTGTAACTGTCCTTTGGCGCACCGCAGTAGGGTAAATAAAAAATTTAGAAGATCGATTTTCGTTGTAAAACCTCATCCTGTGCTTCCAAACTCTCAAGAAAGCACTGATGCTCACTTTATTTTCAAAGACGCCCTGTTTTTGGTGCTCTTTAACGAGTTGGATAGGTCCACTAGTAGATTCCACACATTTCCAAATTTTGGAAATCACCACGAATTTTCATTTTCCTCTCAACAATGGAACCATGCCTCTTCGGGACATAAGAGTCAAGGTAAATTGTTTATTACCTCCCTGTTTTCATTTTCATCCGATTAAAATTTGAATTTAGCTTGAAATTTGAGACTTTTTTCAATTTGTTTCCCGACTATACACAGTGCTTTTGTATGTTTTGGCTTGCCCCGGTGCGGTGCGTCCTGTGCTAAATTCACATGTAATCACTGCAACCGGTGAGTCTAATATTACCGTACTTAACCGGCACATCATTTTAAATGCCCCACACCTTGTGCATTATAAAAGAAACCACCCACTAAACAACATGCCTATGCTTTTCGAACATAGAAGCAGCAGTGTGTTCCATTTAACCAAATGCACCGCTCATATTATGACTCATAAAACCTAACTCAACGATGCAACCATTTTAAACAAATGCATCAATGTTATTAACATAACCACACTAGGAATAATATTGATCGATTTTCCATAGTGGGGCATTTCCTTTGACACCCTGTAACCGGTGCTCTATGCTTCACAAAGCACCACTAAACAAAATGGCGGTGGTTCAATAACATTGTTGCATCAGGGCGTTTATAGTAACACATCACACCACTTAATTTGCAATAAATCAATATAATGGAGCAGTTCCCATAGGGCCAACAACAATATTGGTGCGTTATAGTAGACAACACACCGCTAAACATCATGTTGGTGCTCTGCAAACTATACCACACCAGTGCATTTGGTTAACGAAAGCGCACTGTTGAGTTTACATTCCATAAAATTTGGGGTGGCAGTGCGTTTATGTTAACCAAATGCACTAGTGTTGTTAAAAGAACCCAACCGAGAAAATATTGAGCAACATGGAATAGCGAGGCGTCTCAGGGGATGGCCCGTTACTGATGCCTTCAACAACAGAGTGCACTGTTAAAAAAAACGTCGGTGTTGCAATAACACGGTAGCATCAATGTGTTTATATTAACACATCACACTGCTTAAGTTCTAATCAAACAATTTAATCTATTGGTGCCCCTAGGTCGAAACAATGCACCGGGGTTGTGAAGAGCACAACATTGGGCCAAATTTTCACAAATTATCAGCGCAATGCATCTTATGGTAAACATCACTAAGATCCTAGGCAATGCACCAATTGAAATAAATGCAACAGTGCGTTCTATTAATCGAACGCACCGCCCAGACTTTTATACAATTTTTTTGCTAGACGATGTGTCAAATAAATACAATGCATCGGTTTTGTGTACTGCAAGACATCGAACAAAATACATAATAATTTACTATATCGGTTCGTTTAATGGGATGCCCCGTTACCGATGTGTTATAAGAAAAACACACCGGCAATAACGCATACAAAGATAAAATGGAGTGTCGATGCTTTAAATTCACTGAAATACACCAGTGCGGTTAACTGAGTAGCACCGGAAGAAATATTTATAAAAATTATCATTGTCGTGCGTCTTTGAAAACATGCTTGTTACTTGTGCGTCATAAAAGAAAACGCACTATTAAAAAGCGTCTGGTGCTCCAAGGAACATATAGTACCAGTGATTTTCATATATCAAAGCGCAACGCTTGGTCTATCATTAAAAATTATATTAAAGTGGTGCGTTCCATAGAACGAACCGAATCGAGTTACATAATTCATATGTGAAATGGCATCGGGGGTCGTTTTGTATGACAACCCTTAATCGATGCACTATAAAACACAATGCACCGCTATAGATATTGATGCTCGACTAACAATGATGAAATGATGTGTTAAATTTAACATATCGTTGTTCAATGCCTTTTGTCTGATATGAAGCACCGAGAGTGGTGTGTATTAAACACCAGTTACTTTTTTACTTTTTGTTTGCAAACAAAAACTAATTTCAATTTTTGAAAAATACAAATTAGTTATATATATTTGTGTTTTATATTTTAAATTTGTTTTATCTATATATATGTGCCTAAAAATATTTTTATGTGAATAAGATACGACAATGATGTCGAGTGTAGTAGCAGCAGGAGCAGCCAGAAGAAAATTCACAAACTACATATGCAAACCTCCACAATTAAATTTTGTGGAGGTTTTTCTTTGCGGAGGCAATGGTGCCTCTCATAATTTAGCACATGGGCTTGATCCCCTGCCACTTTCTCAATGCTTTGCCTCGCATCTCCTCTTCCACGGGCCGCTCAACTTTCTCCAATATACCATCCTTGTCATTCATGTGGCCATAATATGAACAAATGCCAATTCACTTGTAAATCACATATCTACACCTCCTATTCTTCGCCTCGAGGAGGCTTATCAAATAGTTCTTTGAGGATGGGGAGTAATTTAGTAATTTTGAAGTATCTGTAACCACAACCCTTGCTAGTGGAACCGGGCAGATCGACTTCATTCCCTTCCAAGTTCATCATCTTGGCCCCTACTTTGGAATAATTAGGACTGCCAAGCTCTACGATCAAAGCTTCCCAGTGCCCCTTTTCCCCATTCAACAAGAAAGGACCCTGGTGGATGTCTTAATTCTAACATTGTGTCAATCTTGAGAATGACCTAAGCTCCATATTGTATATTTAATAGAATTTAAGAAGCACATTTGGAAAAACAACTAATGATCCATAAGCTTTGTCAGCATGCCTTATCGCTAAATATTAAGCATTTCCTTGGCCTCGACCTGCTCCTCCATGACATCCTCACCCGTTTAATTACTAAGAATATCATGTTTCTTCTTCTCCACAACCATGCGCTCGATAGCTTTCTCATCCAGAAGGGCCACACTTTACCTGACTCGGTGCTCACTTTACAGAAAAATGCATTGGGGCACATATATCTGTTAAAAGCAGCGATTGGTCAAAAATATAAATCATAGTGATTTTAGTATCATATGTGTGTGCATTAGCGGTGCACAATGACTAATAGTACACATCAATGCATGTATATGTTTGATTCCCTAGGGATTTATGTTTAATGACACAAAGAAAAATACTATATTGTATAAAAATTTCATAATTTCTATTTCTGATGATTCCTAATTTTTTTTATACAAGATGGTTGATAGAAGTTCAAAGAAAACATCTTATTGCAACGAACACAATGGTAACTCATCCCAATATGAAAGGGAGGAAAGTTCTTTAAGTTTTATTAAAAAATTAATATATTTGAAAGATTTGTAGGTTTAAATTAATGATGTGTATTAGTTAATGCGTGTCATTCAAAGCAAAAACTTGAATAAACTCTATAAGATTGTTCGCAATCTGAGTGCAAAAGAGTGTAAAAGCTCTATGGAAATGTTGCAAAGAGAGGAAACATGTGGATTGAAAGGTAATCAACATTAAGTTTTTCTTTGACTTTATACTAAAAGTGAATTTCTTAACATTAATCACTAACAAGTTTTAAACCCTCAATTTCACGTTTTTTTAATGTTATGCAAGGACAGATAGCAAGCGAATGGAATCTCATCCGAAGAGGACAAAAATTCTTAAGGATGTAAATGATGATGACAGCTTGGCCATTAATTCATCTGGAGTGGTGCTTGAAGATAATGAGAGGGGAAAATTGTTTTACAGAGATTTGAGGGATATAGTGGAAAGAAGGCATAGACGTACTTTCCACTTAAAATACAAAAATCAATCCAGTAACTCCAAGAATCAGGTTATACGTACACGGCATGAAGTGTTTCCGGAGCCATGGTCAATGAGACCCATGAGACTTCCATTAGAAATAACTTACGATCACAAAAAATAATAATATAGAAGGTATTATTACTAAGCATGTTTTTTTATAATATGTTCCAATAATTATCATATTAACTTGTTTTGTTATATTTGCTTTCACGTCCATTTAAAAAATATATATTTTTGTTTTTTTCATTTTTTATGAAGATTATGAAAATTCCAAGCGACAAACGAGGGAAATCCAATACGTGCCGGTGGGGATGTCCAAAAAGGTGTACAAGGAGATGGTAAAATAAATGAACATAATTGCATCACATGAGGATGCATCCCAACAACAACAACGTGCATCAGAGGTATGTGATCATTCATTCATTCTTTTATGTACATCAAATTTATTTATCATATTAAATACTAATTTTCGATTGCTTTGTTGCATAAAATAAAATAAAATGGAACCCAATCAACACATAAGACAATACGACAAGGAAGAAATGGGTTGATCACAAAGTTTGTGAGTACTTACATTTTCGACATTACTTAAGCTTTCTTATTTGTGTTTATATTTATATTTAAATAATTAATTTACACTTCTCCATGAATGTCTTCTTATATGTGTTAACACACGAAGAAGAGCCAACGAACAATTGATCAACATTGGGTTAAGTGAGGGTTGTGAGTATATGTTGAAGTATCAAGGTTTAATTGAATAATTTGTAAGTAGCTATGTTGTGTAACTTCCCTTGTTTTATAATTAATGGAACAATAAGAAACCTTTATATTAATTATATCGACTATGCTTTGTYATGGTGTATTAAGCATGCAAGATACAAAGTATGGAGAGGATCCAACATAAGATCTTTTGGTACATGACACGAGGCAAAGCTTCAAAAGCATGTGTATGGTTTATGAATCACTCGTTGCTATGGTACACTTTTTTATTTACACAATCATGTATATTCTACTATATTATAAATATAGATCTTTACTTATTGCACTTTATTTCTATGTTTGTAGATGGAACGTGAACGATTGGAACGTCAAAAACAAGTCGAGCAAGAAAACATTTGTTTAAATAACCAAAGTACAATATTGCCTACAATTGATCAGAAAATGTGGATGCATGCAACTCGAGTGATGGCACAAGTTCAAGTTATGAATGGAAATCAATATAATTGAATGTTACTGCAAGTTGTATGTTTTGTTATAAATGTCTGTAAAAATCATGAATTTTGCTTATTGTAGTGGACATAATGTCCCAATTGCATGACAACATGTTACTAAAATAAGTGCAACAATTACATATTGGTTCCATTTTGATTATTGTGGACCTTTACATTGTCTCATTTTGTATGACCATGGGTCTCTTATTCATATATATTAAAATGAGTTTCTTATTTTATTGCATTGTCAACTGTTGTGTTGTTGATTAATGTTAGATTGCGAGTCTCGAGACAATCACAAAGTCTGAGACCGCATGATATGAGTTGTAAACCTCATCTATTCATGAGGTGTTGTCATGATCAACTCATTAGTTTTCAATGAGATCTAGAACTGGTCAATCTATGTACTATAAATTCATATCATTAGATCAATACAAAGTGTATTGGAATGGCTTAAGTCCTTTTCCACCAATTCTTGTCTTGTCTCACTTGTGCTAATTCTTAACATGGTATTAGAGCGTGCTTGAGTCTTAAGGGGCCTGGTAGTTGCTTCATGGTAGTAATCCATGGAAGATTAGGTGTAAGTAGATGTGTTGAGTCTCCTTAATGGCAGTAATCCAAAAGACAACGATGAAGGTGCTAAGTTGAGCATGAAGCAAAAACGCAAGGAGTCTTTAGAGTCTTCCCATATGCATGGGCAGATCTACACTCACTTGAAGATGCAATAACAAAGGCGATAAATGGTCATCAATCATAAAAAGATCTGGTAATTCTGATTTTCATTTGTAAGTAGTTTTGGCATATGTTTTAACCAGATTTGATATCATTTAATCAACATAGATCCAAAACCTGGCGATTATTTTCTAACAAGCCATTATATTAGATCTTTTTTGCTTGGATCTATTTTGGATCCCTATTATTAACAGGATGACTGGTTCGATCGGTGATCTAAACAATAAGCGATCAATTCCCAAAATTACCAAAGAATACAAATTTATGAGTACATGGAGATTGGAATATCAATGAAATCAATCTCGATCTAGTAATGACTATATGTGAATATCAATCCCCTCCATAACCTGCCATGGATAGTTGAGATGGTAGGGACCCCGACTTTTGTTGTTGTTGTTGTAGCTATGCTCAAAATAACATATCTATTATCACGGGCACACCAACAATCTACACACAATGGATTTAATTCAAGTGCCCATGCAAGGTAGGGAGGAGACCCTGCATGCCCACAATATCTCAATATTGAATAGTTCATCTATGCGTGAACAAGGTACAGATGGTGAATAAATCCTAATTATTGTCATGCATTGCAAACCTCCAAAGAAGATCTGGCAAGCCATACCAAGCCATGGTTGTTCCTTTTCAAGATTAAGTAGGTTTCTGAATTCCAATTTCATTTGATGCATTATCCTTAGAAAATCCTACTACACGAAGCACCTCTAAAGCAACTTCATAATTTGCAATGGATTATTGAAATACAAGATTAGACTTGCACATGCATCCGAATTTGGTTTCAATTGGATTATCTACAACATTCCTTAGAATAGTGAACAAAGTTTGAATGACATGATCAATTTTATAGGTTTTGATCAATCGAGTGATCTTAGATGAAGAGCCATGCCATGCCCGCAATTCTTGTCAACTGCAAAATTCAAATACAAGAAAGAACAACCTAAGGCTCTTTTTCAACCCACGATAAAAAGAAAAATATTAGGTTGAAATGCGTAGTGAAGCTACAATGCATATTAGGTATAAGTGATAAGTGCGTTTTTTTTATTTCAAATAGTTGGACGAATTGGCAATGGGCCTTAATATTTTAAGTAATTATTGTAATGCTCACTAAATTCCAAATAAGTAGACGGATGGCCATTAAGAGGAGGATGTTACTCATTTTTCAAAAAATTAATCATTTTTTTTTAAAGCTAAAAGAGAGGTTCACTGGAAAATGAGGTAATACAAACAAAAGGGAGTAAAAAAACACTTATAAAAGTGTTTGTTGTTTGGAAAAATTTTCAATATAAATTTGTTTATGCCATTCTCAATAAAGAGAGGGTGGTACAAGGGTAAATGTAAAATTTTATTATTTAAGACTTTGAAGGTATCGATTTTGATGTCATTTATACAAAGTTGGAGGTATAAAGGTTGGAGATATTTTTTTAGTGGAAAACTTTGGGCTTCAGTAGGTTCCCAATAGTCCAAATTGAAACATGAAATGATTGAATGCTTATTCTTGTATGTGGCTCTTAACTGTAAAGATGATATCTCAATAAAATCAATTTTTTTACTCCATGTTTTAGATCCGCCTGATATTGAATAAGGGGGTTTGAGGACATTTGTCCTTGTGTGCGATTGTGATCGTGGATAATGGCTATTTTCTTTGATGCTTATGTTGTCTAGTGTGACACATATTTAATTTAGCATGCAAATCAAGCACACAATGCCATACACTAATGAAGTTCAATGGTGATTGCCAAAATTAAAGTGTATTGAAGTCTTCTCAAACTTACCATATCTGTAAACTTGTAAAAGGTTATGTGTCATTTCAAATATTTGACATTGAGTGCCAAAATCTAAATTAATCAAGCATAAAATTTCTTTGGTTTGTGAGTTGAATTGTCCGCATTAAAGGATAAAGCATTGAATCTCAGTAGTGAATTGTATAAAGGGCAAAACACTTTCAAATTCAAGTGTGAAAAGCATCATCGAGACCTGCCTGAAATTTGAATAAGGAGTAAAGTGAGTCAAATCATTGTAATCACACTTTAGGGTGCATGATTGGTAGTAAACGACACCCTAAGTACAACATTAAATCAAGCGAGCGTGATATGAAAGAAACAAGTACAAGCGAGCGTGATACAAAAGAAACAAGTGCAAGTGAGCATGAGAAGTGAGTGAGAGAATAAAAGGAAATGGGTAGATGAAAGTGTTTACAGAACACCTCTCAGTAAATCAAATAGCTTCAAGAGTACAACCATGATATGCAAAATCAAGTTGAAACACTTGAGTGGAAATTAATTCAAAAGCGAAAACAAATTGATCACATGGTTGATACAATACAATCAATAAATGATTTTCGAGATGAAATAGAAATGAAGGATCAATTGATTGATGCACTTCAGATAAAATTAAGAGAAGAGTTGAATCAAATTAATGACATGATTGATACAACATCCACAACAAATAAAAAATTTGATGCAAGATGTGACACAAAAAATCTAATAGAGAAGATTGATGCAACATGTGCCACATAAGAGTTTATCCAAATGGTTGATGTAGCATGTGATACAAATGAGTTCCTAAAAAAAGTTGATGTGGCTTGTGACACACAAGACATAATGCATATGATTGCTGCTACTTGTGATACAAAAGACTTGATGATTGCATAAAAGACACAAAAGATAAGGAATCTTCCATGCAATTGATGGAGGAAGTATTTATTAAATATGAGTCCCAAGAGGAAGCACAAAATGAAAGTGGTGACAACAACAAATGTGAAGAAGAAAAATAACAACAAAATGATCTTTACAAGATGTTTGTCAGACCTTGGGAAGAACTATGATTAAAAACAAATTGACATGGATTAGGATATGACAGGCAACAACTTTGATATCCCAAATAACTCTAAACCAATACATTTTGTGAGTGGAGGACTTCTTGAAGAAGTGAAGAATCTTGATAACAAGTGCCAACATTGTCATAGACTTTCTCACTTGGAAACATTGCATTTTGATCTCCATTCTTGTCTTCGTTGTGGGAAGACAAATCATGTCTCAGAAGAGTGTCAAAAGAAGAAGAAGGTTAAGCAAATAATTAATTATGGATGGATAAAATCATGGAAATGGAATCAACAAGTAAAGAAGCTACATAAGTCTTACCGTCTAGTCAAGATAGAGGTAAAGGCACGACTAAATGGAGAAATGACAACAATAAAATGCTTTCCAACAACTATTCCAAATGATTTTGGTGATGATATAGATCCATTTATGTATGTTCTCTAAAATTAAATCAAAGAAGGTACTCTCAACACCTCAATGGGGAACACATTGATGAAAAAGACACTCTCTTACACATTTAGGGGGGGAGTGAAAAGGGTTAGTGCTAATCCAAAACCACAAGATTGTTCAAATATTATTGAAAATGGCTAGTGGTAATCTGAAACCACCACATTATTCAAATCAAATTGGCTAGTGGTCATCCAAAACCACCACAAAAAGAATCCAAAGCTTAAGATTGGATCCCTTCAACTATGAATCATGGAATAAAATACAGAATCCAAAGCTCAAACTTGGATCCTATCAGATATCAATGATGATAGTCATGCTTTAAGATTCGAAGTCCTATTAATCATAAAAATCAATCAACATTTAGGAATTCTAGTATAGCAACTCGTCTCCTCAAATCAAATCAACTATTGGGATGCTAATCAACATAATGATAATGTTCATACATGGTAGTTGTTCACTTCTAGATGAACTGTGTCCAAATATTGGCGGTTTTTTAGGCATATCTTCATCGAAACTCAGTTCAATAGTTTATGATTGAAGATGATACCAGTTATTGTTTTGTTATTGGTACAATTATTCATGCTTGCGATTGAGGGGGGAAATGTTAGACTATGAGTCCCGAGACAATCACAAAGTGCCAGAGTACGTTGATATGAGTTGTAAACCTCATCTATTCATGAGGTGTTATC
>JASDQU010011938.1:136869-160387 GCA_032191745.1 Picea mariana
GTAGATGAAAGTGTTTACAGAACACCGCTCAGTAAATCAAATAGCTTCAAGAGTACAACCATGATATGCAGAATCAAATTGAAACACTTGAGAGGAAATTAATTCAAAAGCGAAAACTAATTGATCACATGGTTGATACAATACAATCAATAAATGATTTTCGAGATGAAATAGAAATGAAGGATCAATTGATTGATGCACTTCAGATAAAATTAAGAGAAGAGTTGAATCAAATTAATGACATGATTGATAAAACATCCACAACAAATAAAAAAATTGATGCAAGATGTGACACAAAAAATCTAATAGAGAAGATTGATGCAACATGTGCCACGTAAGAGTTTATCCAAATGGTTGATGTAGCATGTGATACAAATGAGTTCCTAAAAAAAGTTGATGTGGCTTGTGACACACAAGACATAATGCATATGATTGCTGCTACTTGTGATACAAAAGACTTGATGATTGCATAAAAGACACAAAAGATAAGGAATCTTCCATGCAATTGATGGAGGAAGTATTTATTAAATATGAGTCCCAAGAGGAAGCACAAAATGACAGTGGTGACAACAACAAATGTGAAGAAGAAAAATAACAACAAAATGATCTTTACAAGATGTTTGTCAGGCCTTGGGAAGAACTATGATTAAAAACAAATTGACATGGATTAGGATATGACAGGCAACAACTTTCATATCCCAAATAACTCTAAACCAATTCATTTTGTGAGTGGAGGACTTCTTGAAGAAGTGAAGAATCTTGATAACAAGTGCCAACATTGTCATAGACTTTCTCACTTGGAGACATTGCATTTTGATCTCCATTCTTGTCTTCGTTGTGGGAAGACAAATCATGTCTCAGAAGAGTGTCAAAAGAAGAATAAGGTTAAGCAAATAATTAATTATGGATGGATAAAATCATGGAAATGGAATCAACAAGTAAAGAAGCTACATAAGTCTTACCGTCTAGTCAAGATAGAGGTAAAGGCACGACTAAATGGAGAAATGAAATAGTAAAATGCTTTCCAACAACTATTCCAAATGATTTTGGTGATGATATAGATCCATTTCTGTATGTTCTCTAAAATTAAATCAAAGAAGGTACTCTCAACACCTCAACGGGGAACACATTGATGAAAAAGACACTCTCTTACACATTTAGGGGGGGAGTGAAAAGGGTTAGTGCTAATCCAAAACCACAAGATTGTTCAAATATTAGTGAAAATGGCTAGTGGTAATCTGAAACCACCACATTATTCAAATCAAATTGGCTAGTGGTCATCCAAAACCACCACAAAAACAATCCAAAGCTTAAGATTGGATCCCTTCAACTATGAATCATGGAATAAAATACAGAATCCAAAGCTCAAACTTGGATCCTATCAGATATCAATGATGATAGTCATGCTTTAAGATTCGAAGTCCTATTAATCATAAAAATCAATCAACATTTAGGAATTCTAGTGTAGCAACTCGTCTCCTCAAATCAAATCAACTATTGGGATGCTAATCAACATAATGAGAATGTTCATACATGGTAGTTGCTCACTTCCAGATGAACTGTGTCCAAATATTGGCGGTTTTTTAGGCATATCTTAATCGAAACTTAGTTCAATAGTTTATGATTGAAGATGATACCAGTTATTGTTTTGTTATTGGTACAATTATTCATGCTTGCGATTGAGGGGGGAAATGCTAGACTATGAGTCATGAGACAATCACAAAGTGCCAGACTACGTTGATATGAGTTGTAAACCTCATCTATTCATGAGGTGTTATCATGATCAAATGATGAGTTGTCGGTGAGATCTAGATCTCGATTTGGTCAATCTATGTATTATAAATTCATATCATCAAATCAATACAAAGTGTATCAAAATGGCTCAAGGCCTTTTTCGCCAATTCTTGTCTTGTCTCGCTTGTGCTAATTCTTAACAGTTAATTAATATGTGAATGATTTACATTGTTGCAAATAGCAGAGGTGTAATCTGTTGGATAAGGCATTAATGCAATCATTATATCAAAATGCAATAACAAAAATATAAAAAACAATATTATCATAAAAAAATATTTGTAAAAAAAAACAATTAATTAAAATATATGCATATCGGTGCATTCTTATGAACTCACAAAATGGTTCGTCAAATAATATATAAATCTATTCCTTTTAAGGGGTTATACACACCCATGCATATTAAGCATATTGAACCACCATTGCATATTAATTATACTGAAGCACGGTGGATATAATATGTGATAATATATATCGTTTTAGAATTTTACGATGGGCATGTGATAAATACGCATTGATGCTTTAAATAAAATAAACACACTAGTGCTTTGCATGTAATAAAAGCACCGATGCTTTGGAATAAAGAATGACACCGACATCTCACCTCGAATATTCAAAATTTCAATACCATTCAATGCACAGGGTAATACATGCATCGACATATACAGATTATACAAGCATCGGGTTGGATATAAAATAAATGTGCACCGGTGTTGCATACAACATAATGGGAATCCGAGGAATAATAACTATAAACGCACCAGTGCGTTCTCATTTTATGTACGCATGGGGGAATTTTATTTAATGGTGCACCAACGCCTTTTCATTTTATGTACTCACCGAGGCATTTTATATAATGACGCGTTGACACCTTTTCATTTTGTGTATGCACTAATGAATTTATGTAACGACGCACCGATGTTTTTTTGTTTTATGTACGTACTAGGGCATTTTATGTAAGGTCACTTCGGTGTGTTTTAGTTTTAGGTACACACTGGGGATTTTTATGTAAGGGCACAAAAAAAAAACATCTGCTACAACCTCCGCCCACCCAAAATTTTCTAGTTATATGGATATGTTAAAACCTTCGCAGCCAATAAAGGAGGTTGTTTTGAAAAATTTGTCAAATTTTGTAATAGTAAAAACCTTCGCTAGAAGGTGTTTTCCTTGTAGTGAATGTCAGACAATGCCTCAACACCATGCCTGACCCACTTCCTTAAGGTATTATTTAGTGAAGGATTATCCGAAGAACTCCCCATGACGATAGAGGACTTATTCTCTAAGTCTCCCAACAAGGAAGGTGAGTAGAAAATTTGGTCCTCAGAAAGTGAGTCCTCTGAGTAGTCCATGAGCTATATTTCATCCTCCATTGTTCCTTGGTTCCTTCAACTTTTCTCGCTAGTATCAATATTCAACAATCTTCTCAAAACCCTAACTTTGCTTATATTAATCAACAATTCTTCCAACTGAGAGGCCAACTTCAACGATAGAGAGAGATCCATCCAATATCTCAAAGATCCATTCATATACACACAAAAAGAGAAAATGTTCAATACCATAGAGATCTGTTCAATTACATTATAGAGAGAGATATGTTACACCACAAAGAGATATCTTGGACCAACCCATCGACATAGCTACTTTCGCAATTCGTCAACTTCTCACTCCCTCTGCTATGTCAATATCATATTCAACAATTCCCAATACACTGTCACAATTTTGTGAGGGAAGTATATCATGACACTAGATATGAGATCAATTGTAAGTGGCGACTTCTCAAAGCCTCCATTATGCACCAAAACCGTAACTGTCTAAACCTTGCGAGTTCAACATGGTCTTTGGGTTGTTTGATTTTCAAAGTATTTCCAAGTATAGAATTGCCATCTAACAAGAGGGCCACAATCACATCTTCTAGTGTGAGAAATTCCGCAACAACAAGACTCTTATCTCGGTTCGCCACAGGACTGATAGAGAGAGATCTGATCAATACCACGCAGATCTGTTACACTATAGTCAAAGGTCTATTCAATATCACACATAGTTCTAGGGTTCTTCCCATGACAGAGAAGAGGTTTGATACTGCAAAGATCTGTTACATTGAAGAGAGATCCATTCAATACTACACAAAATTCTAGGGTTATTATTGTAGAGAGAGAAAATGATCGAGACAAGACTCAAATATCAACATATCAAATTGAATCATATCCTATGTATGCATGTGTGTAACTTTTAGGTGATTATGCATATAGTGTGTATTTTACTTCATACTAAAATGCATTTATTTAAAATATTGAAAAGAAAATGATATTTCATAAATCCAATACATTAGGAGGACTAACTCTTGGAGACCTATGGCATATGGAGGACTAACTCATTAAGTATTACATATGGCATAATCTTAACTATGAAAAATATTTTTTTTAAGTAGTTTTGGTTCATTGTGAGTGTTTTGTGAATTTTGAATCATTGAAATGGATCTCTATTAACAAATTTATTAATTTTGTGTATTTTTTCCAATTTTTTGGAAACAGATAACCTTTTCATCGTGATCAAAATCTAAGAGTTTAGATAATAAAAAAAACTTCTAAACACTTTACTTGGTTTGGGTTATTTTTAAAAACTTAAATTATGGAGAGCTCTCAATTCTCACGAAATATTTTCTGTAAACACCTAAATTTTCAAGTGAGATGAATAATCTCATACATTATAAAATTTATGTGTTTCCCTAATGCCTAAACTCTAAGTGAAATGAATAATGTCATATACTTATAAATTTTACGAGTTTCTTTGAACACGTAAACTCCAAGAGGGACGAATGACCTCATATACTACCTTATGAGTTTCGAGGTGTTCAAAGAGTTTATAATTCCAAACTCTTTTAAAAATTGATATTTCATAGGATTTCAAATAGTGGAAGATCATCTTATTATACCTGCCGAAGGCACGGTATATTGTAATCGGCTGGCAGTCAAAGCACAGTTTAACTTTTAAAACTTTACAAAATTAATCCATTTAGTAAAGTTACTTTAAAGTTATAAAATTTATAATTTTTGTTATAATTAAAAAATAATTATCTAAAATTTTATTGGTCATATATATGAAATGACTTTGACATGACTAATTTTATCTTATTTATGGTTGCGCTAATTAAAAAAAAAAAAGTTATATCACATAAATGCTTTGTGATACCATTAATTTGTTGCGCCAACATGGGTTCTTATGCTCGTGCACAAGATGGGAGTTGGATCCCCCTGCCATCCTATTGTAACTAAAGAAATACGAATATAAGTTTGGCTCCCAACGGATCCAGCAGGACAAAGCATAACGTACATTGATTCATTGTGTCAACATGGGTTCTCACGCTCATGGACTAGTTGCCAGTTGGATCCACCTACTCTATTATCGCTAAATAACAAATGTTGGAAACTTACCGGTTAGAACAAATGTTCTGTTCGGATGAAGGCGGTCGCCCCCACACATTAGTAAATATTTAAGTATACTCTAATGACAGTGATTTGGCTTATGAATCTTTGTTTATTAAAAAACAGGTTCTATATGTTATTATTACATGAGGTTGTTGAGTCTTCCTATGCATGCCTGATGTAATTTGATTTAGATTTCGAAAATATTCGACAATTAATGGTAATTTAATTGAAGTGAATAACAATATTCCCATCAACGTCATAACACGCAAAACCATGCAAGACTTATGACTCGTAGGCCTTAAGGAAACCCCAGTGGTACTCCAATTGGCTGACAGATCAACTATCAAACTAGAGGGAATCTTAGAAGATGTAGTGATTTATGTACATTCATGGGAATATCCCACCAACTCTATGGTCCTACAATCTAAAACCTCAATGGAAGGCCTTGGCTGGCCATTGTTGATGCTTACATTGGTTGTCAGTCAACATGACCATCCCCCATGGTACCTCGACAAAACAATTAACCATCTATACTCTCGCCAAACCCAACATAGATCTTGAGACACCACTATGGGCCGATGAAGAAGATAGTGATGAAGAAGGAGAAGCTCATCAAGTCCTCTCTATCGATCAATACTTAACCATTAGAGAGAAGACAAAGGATGACGTGATCAATGATTTCATAGCTTATTCTTCCTCAACATACTCACATATTCTTGAGCATGTTATGCAACATGAAACATAGGATTCTCTAGCCTCAACAAGCATCTCACTCATAGAACATTAATCCCCTGCAGAAAAGGACCAACGGTCCCCCGCAAAAACCATATAAATCAGCCCGAGGAAAATCTTGAAAATCAACCAGGGACTAACTGAACTACAAAAAGAGTGATTTGTTAAAGTGTTACAAAATCATAGTGATGCCTTTGTCTGGGATTACTCTAACATGAAGGGAAACCATCTTGACTTATGCACACACCACATATACATCAAGGAAGGATCCAAACCCATCTGCTAGCCCCAACTTAAGATGAATCTGGCATTGAAGGACATAATCAAGGAGGAGCTACATAAATTGTTCACAACCAACTTTATCTATGTAATTTATGATAACCAATGGGTCCCCCCTCTCGTTGTGGTACCAAAGAAAAACAGTGAACAAAGAATTTTTGTCGACTATAGAGAACTCAACAAAGCAACACACAAGGACCTTTTCCCACTCACATTCATTGAGTAGGTCTTGGATACGTTAGTTGGAAATAAATACTTTTAATTTCTCGACAGATTCAATGGGTATAACTAGATCCAAATCGCACCCGAGGATCAAGACAAAAAAATGTTTACTTGTCCATGGGGGACATTTTCCTGTCAGGTCTACCATTCAGGCTATGTAACACCCCTACCACTTTTCAAAGACTTGTAATTGGTATATTCTTTGATTTGATTCATGATGTGTAAAAATCTATATGGATGATTTCACAACATATGGTGATGAATTTGATGAGGCATTAGCAAATCTAGAAAAAACATCGATAAGGTGTAAAGAATCAAATGTTGCCCTCAACAATGAAAAACGTGCAATAATGTTAACTAAGGGCATCATATTGGGACACCACATCTCAACTAAAGGCATTCAAGTGGATCCAACAAAAATCGTGGTAATATTAAATTTCTCAACTTCGTCTTCACAAAAATAGGTACAAAGCTTCTTAGGATATGTTGGTTATTATCATTGCTTTATTGAAATTTTTTCACGAATTGATCGTCCATTATTTGCCTTGCTTATCAAATATTATGAGTTTTTTATAGACAAAAATTATATGCGAGAATGCACTTGACGAATTGAAAACTAAAGTATCTAGGGCTCCTATTTTAAGATGACCAAATTTGTCCCTCCCGATTAGTATTTCCACAGATGCATCAGACACTGGCATTGGAGTTGTTCTAGGGAAACTCGAAGGAAAGGATCCATACACAATCTACTACATCATTAAGAATCTCTCGACCACATAACTAAATTATATGGTTACAGAAAAAGAGATTCTTGTGGTAATACATGCAATTAATAAATTCTGGCATTACATTACAGGATATCCAGTAATATTGCATATTGACCATGCTACCATAAAATATTTAATGAATAAACCTATCACCAATGGTAGTATAACTAGGTGGTTAATGTCATTACAGGAATATGATATAACCATCTTGAATAAACTTGGAAAAGATAATGTAGTGGTTGATTGTCTTTCAAGACTCACATCTAATGAAAATGAGCCACCCGTAGAAGATTATTTTCCTTATGAGCACCTATTTGTGGTTTCTACTAACTCTCCCTGGTTCGCAGATATCGCCAACTACTTGGCAGCAGGTAGATTACCAAATCATTAATCTCCAAAAGAGTGACAAAATATCATCAAACAAAGTTGGAGATTCTCATGGATCGACGGTTTCTATTTCCACATAGGATTGGATCTAATTATTAGAAGATGCATATGAGAAGACGAGATCCATGAGATCTTGAAAGCCTGTCATGACATCCCATGTGAAGAGCACTTTGTAGACAAGAGGGTTGGGTACAAGGTACTTCACCAAGGGTAATATTAGCCCACTATCTCCAAATATGCCAAGGAATATGTAAAAAGGTATGATAGCTTCCAATGCACGGGAAGACCGATGCAATCATATGAGATGTCCTTACATCCTCAATTGGTATTGGAACCCTTTGATAAATGGGCCCTAGTATTTGTAGGGTCGATCAATCCTTCTTCTAATCACAACCCCTACATCCTAGTATGCACATATTATGTCACAAAATGGATGGAATCAAAAGCACTCCCACCCATGACAGAACAAGCAGTAGTGGGATTTCTTCATGAAGAAATCTTCACTAGATTTGGGATATGTCAGAAGATAGTTACTGATGGAGGAACACAATTCACTTCAAGGCTCATCAGAGACTTGATGAAAAAATACAAGATCAAACACAAGGTTACAACACCATACCACTTGCAAGCATATGGACAAGCAAAATCCTTGAGGCTATCATCAACAATATTGTCCAACTACACCTTCAGGATTAAGCTAATCGGCTACTCGAGGCTTTATGGGCCTACCAGACATCATGGATAACTACTATTGGTTACACCCCATATGAATTGGTGTATGGAAAGAGAGTATTATTGCCAATTGAAACAAATATCCAAACACTTACAACATCCGTACAACTTGGAATGGACCTAACCAAATATCAGAAATAGAGACTCCTCCAGATCAACGAACTAGATGAACTTCGTCAAGCTGGCCTACATCACACAACAATATTACAACACTAAAGAGCTTAATGGCGTGACAAGGATTTCAAAGGGAGGTTTTGCACTCAATGACTTGGGCCTTATGAGATTGATATTAAATATGACAATGCAGCCATCAAACTTTGCACCATCAATAGTAAGAGAATTCCTTTGATGGAAAATAGACACATAATTCGATTATACAATAAACCCCTATCAAAGGAAGCCTTTCCGAATAATATCACTAGTGGATGGCCCGACAATTGCTTGAAGATTGTAAACAAGGGGGGAACAGATGTTGAGTGATTTATTCATTTATCCTTAAAAAAAATGATAATAATAATAAAATAATCCACCCATGAGTGAAAACGCTTAGGGGCATGCTTGGGGAGCATGCTTTGTGAAAATCAACTTATGTTGGCACAAGTCATGTTAAAAAATATAAAATGAGAGAAAGAAGGACACTTCACGATTTCGTGTTGGTTGTGTCAAGATCCTTTTGATCAAGTTTGTATTGAAATTTTGTCTATGCCAATAAATTTTTTCAAGATATGTAGGGAAGAAGAACATTGTTGTTGTAACTCTCACTTGTTTCAACCCTCGTTGTTGCAAATCTTGTTTTTGCAACTCTTTCTGCTCTTGTTGTTGCGACTTCCACCGCTTCAATTCTTGTTGTTGCAACTCTTTCTACCGTAACTCTACATATCGCTATCACAATTCCATTGTTAAGAAATCGACATCTAATCGGGACAAGGAAGACTACCACCTAGATACATTGGCAAGGAAGACTACCTGTTGCTGCAACTCCCACTGTTGCGACTATCATTTACACCACCAATGTTGCAACACATGTTGTTGCAGCTCTCATTGTTGGAACTCTTGGTGTTGCAGCTCTGTTGCTACAACTTTGCTTGTAGCTTTTACTTTACTCTCATCCGCCGGTGGAAAAAATAAGTGACCCCCAACACCGATGCTAAGATTTCAGCCAACGTGACTCCGTAGACATCGTTGCAACTCCGCTAAAGACAAAAAGGTCGATTGATCGTGGGACCAAGCCACCAGCACAATACTCCTACGAGGGAAAGCCACTTAACGTAAGAAAGGAAAAGTACATTTTCCGATAGAATGTGTAATGAATAGGATTTAAGTGGCATATGTTTCTATTATTAACACTAGCACCATAATCCCCACCCTATGCCATAATTTTCATAATCGCCACCATTATCACCATAATTGGAAATCCCCCACCCATCTAACAACAATTTCCCTTTGCAATCATAAGCAATCGAAGTTAGGAGAAAAGAGAAACCATGGGAGGCTCCCTTATAAGTAAAGAACCCACATAATCACTGCTACTCGAAGCATATGATCATATTGGGCATATTCTCCACCAAGCTAGATGGATGGAGTATGTACAATGTTTGTAGGGGTATGACGACGAAGTTGCCTTAGAATTTGCTCTGAATTTTGGGGTGTAACAATATAGGGTAGCAGATACCCTAGAAGAAGTAATAGAAGAGACAATCACAAAAGTTGTAGGCAGGCCATAGACATGCGAAAGGTGGTATTCCAGAAGAACCTCCAAACTCGAAATCTTGCGACAATTTCTTGAGCCAGGAGAAGGATTGGTAAAGAAGGGCACAGGGTTTGAAAGGTGGTCTCTCCCACACCCTTGGTAGGATGTGGCCATAATCATGCAACGTTATTTTACATGTGAGGTTGGCTCTAGGGTCATTTACCTTAAACATATCTTACTCGTGGACTACCTTGGACATGGTTGACCCATCAACATGCCATATTTTATTTTCGAAACTTTACAGACCATGACGACAATCACATGGAGATTGAAGAATCCCAAGGATGTTATTTCACACCATGGGCTTGTTACATTGTTGTTGGAACGTGTCTTGCATAAGGAGGGTCGAACATGGAATGGCATTGTCTGAGAACCAACTATAGTTGCAGAAGATGTAGTGGTTGCATTTTTGGTACCAAAGGAAGTGGTGGTTGCACTTCTGACACTAAGAGAAGCAATGGCTGCAACTCCATATCCAAGCAACAGTGTCACAAATACAGTATCCCTAGTTGTTGACACTCCTCAACAAAAGAGACCTAGGAGGGAAACTACAACAAGGGGCCAGAGTACTGCGACACTGACAAAAGAAATCCACGACAAAGATGTTGAGGTCACTGACAACAACCTCCACAAAGAGTGATCCGAAAATGATCTTTAAAAGACTTGGTTGAGTTTTAAGCATGTGTTAAATTACCACTTAGGAATTAAGAAAATAATATCTTAATGAAATAATATTGCAGCCATCATAAAGAATGAATATTAGAAAGTAAACATAAGGAACAACAAACCATAACAACAAGCTTGATAACAGAGTTCGACAAGGTTGCCTACGTCTTTGGGCCTTTGTCTCAATGGGTGAGGATTTATTATTAATCTTCAATGCTTCAAAAGTACATCAGAAATGCATCAAATGGAATACAAATTGGTTTGGTTGTGTTATGCTCGACCTCAAGAATCCAACACAACTGGTGGCACTGAAAAAGGTTGAGAGTAGCTCCTGGAATTGGCCTCCAAAGTTCGCTTCCTCAATGGCTTCCCTGCATAAAAATGGCTTAGGCTTTCAAAAACTTTATCATTTTGTTGTCTCTGACTCTTTGGACTGTCAAAAACACTTGGTTTTATAGGATTTTGAGTTGAGAATCAAATCCCAACTTTCCCCCAAGATTTGGCCTCTTTTTGGGCTCCAAATCCCCCCAAAATGGCCAAAATCCAATAAAATCGGCATCATTAACCATTAAAAATCTTATTATAAATTCCAAAACCCCAAAAATTGCAAATATTGAGCGTCAACCCCTTTCTCCAGGCTCTTGGGCATATGGGTTCTGCCATATGGCCAAGTGCTAAGCGTTGACCCATAAACCTTCGGTCCAACCCTCCTTTTCAGGTTGCATGGTAGCCATGTGGCCAATGGTTAGATCCCTGGTCCTAAACTTTTGTTTGAGCCCCTATCCAGGTCATGTGGCAACCATAAATTCGGGCACCCTCGTTGATGGGTATCCCCTTCCAACCGGGCGCTACCCCCAAACACCCGCACAGTACCATAACAAAACAGACTTGTACCATTTAGGGGTTAAGTTCCAATGAGGAGTCTGGTCGGTCCGCTGCTGGTTGTGAAAACTTTGGTCGGACGACAGGTCGGAGGTACAAACCACCAGAAGTAAAAAAAAAATTGCCTAACAAACATTGGTTAAATCCGAGGTGCCACGTGGTGCCCTCTGATTGGGCCACATGTCACCTCTAGATTGTCCCTTACAATCCATTCAACGCACAGTCATATGCCCAGTCAACATGCTCAGTCAGATGCCATGCCACCATCTGTACCACCATGTCACCCTACCACGTCAACATTCATACTGCCATGTGTCGGAATGTCATTGGGCCATGTCATCATTCTGTACAATCGCGTGTTGCGTCCGTACAGTGCCACGTGTTGCATCTGTACAGTGTCACATGTCAATTTTTTATTGGTCCACATCAGCCTCTGAAAATGCCAAAAATGAGTGGCATGTGTCACCTCCTCATGCTGCCACATGTCCCTATTGACTTCATCATGACATCATGCTGACATACTGTTGACGTCAATAGTACGACCTGTTGATTGTTGACTTTGACTAGTTGACTTTTTTTGCTTGTTTGGGAAATCGATCAAAATGAGATAACTTTTGCATACAGTGTCCATTTTCGGAAAAAGAAATACATGGTCGGAATCGGTGCGATGAGCCCAATGCAATGGTGCTGGTTTCATCCGATTTTGAGAACTTTGATTTTTAGGCCTTCCTGGATCCATTTAGATTGTGCCTCCCCACTAAGACCTTTTGGTCCTCCAAATGGATATTAACTAGTCATCAAGTGTGAGATAGGCCACCCCACTTGTCCTTTGTCTTTAAACTCTATCATGTGCACCTATCGCATCATAATCAATTGCAAAGCAACCATGACAACTAAAAGCATATTGTGGGCCACTTGAACTCGTTCACATCTTACTGAAGCCACTACCATCCATGTTGAACACATTAGCATCGATAACATCAAAAATATGACTGCAAATGAACTAATATGTTTGATGTGCTTGCACGACATTAGCTTATCTTCAAGCAAAGTATGATTGAATTTCCATTCTACAACCATCTCATGTTCATGCTTAATATCAACTGTTTTAATTGGCACAATTATAGGTGTGTTGCTTCCATAAGTTGCCTTCCTTAATTGTTCCATTGTTTGAAGAGATTGATTTGTTTTTATGTGATGAGCATGTACAACATATTCATTGCCTTCTTTAGTTAAGTGATATTGATTATGTTCCATGTAGAAGATTGATTTGCAATCATACAAATAAGGGTTGCCTAAGACCATTCCACATTCATTTAGTGGCACCACATCACACGTTATCTCGTCCACAAACTTTGATGAAATTGCAAACTTTAAAGTGCATTTCTTTGTTATGTGCAATTCATGATTGTTACTTATCCATTTAAGCGAGTAAGGTTTGTGATGTAAATTAGTTATCCATCCCAATTTCTTAACCACTTCCTCTGAAATTAAGTTAGGATGAGATCCATTWTCTATCAATGTATYGATCTTAGTATGTTTCATTATSACCCTTATATGAAACATCTTACTTCTTGGATCAAAACCATCACCAATTTTACTTGTTAACCCAACTATTGTGATTTTAGTCTCATCACCTAAATCATACCCYAAGTCTGTTGGTCGTGTTGTTGTTGCAACTATTTGCCTCCCTTTCCTTTCTTTGAACCACTTTGGTCTCTTCTCTGGATGCAATTGCCAGCAATGGTCATYATCATGCCCTTATTTCTTGCAATGCTTGCAAGAGAGCTTCCCTTCCTTCATTGTCACTGAATTTKCTTTCTTTCCATTCCCCTTTMTTTTGTTTTCTTTCCTTGAAGATGATTCCCCTGACACACAACCTCATGTTTACCCTGCTTCAATATACGTTGCTTGAACAGAAACCTCATCAAGATTAGAAGGTCCAAACATAAATACAATGTTATGAATATGTGCAGGTAAACCTCCTATATACTTCATAAGAGTTTCTTATGTATGTAATGGAATATTTAACATTAATGCCATGTTACGAAATTCATCCATCTATTCTTGCGCCATTTGTCCTTTTCTTAGTTTAAGACTTTGCCATTCAATTAAAGCCTTTTCTTTATAACCCAAAGGATAAAACTCCTTTCTAAGTGCAAAAACAAAATCTTGCCATGATGGAAATACATTACCAACTTGTTGTGTACCATGTTGCAACTTACTTTGCCACTAGATGAGTGTTGTGCTTGCAAGAGGAAGCGATGCCAATTTTATTTAGGTTGCCTCATCTTTGATTTGTTGCACACTGCAAAAACTTCCATCTATCTCACCCAGTTATCAAGCCTCTCGACATTAATTTCACCACCATACATGAGGAATTCGAATTTCACATCAAGCCTAAGTAATAGCATATAATGCTTATGTTTATGGGAATGTTTTCTTGCGGTAGAAGTTGCACTTGTACTTGAAGAAGAGGAAGAAGATGGAGGTGAAGGAGGAGGTTTAGGAGGATCATATCCTTCTTCACTTTTGTCTTGTTTTGAAGATTCCCCTTGGAAATGCCTCTTCCGTTCCAAGTAATCATCATATAAGACCTTTACCATCTCAGACATGGTGAAAAATGTCTTTTGAAACTCTATCTCATTCTAAGACATTCCTTCTTCAGATGTCTACTCACTTTGAGAATTCCCCTTTCTTGATTCAATCTCTGGATCTCCTTCTACAAGATCGCCTTCACCATGACTTAACTTTTCCCTGGTAATCATGCAAACTCAAAAAACCAACTGTCAACCCACTCTAATACCACTTGAGCCGAAAATGATCTTTAAAAGACTTGGTTGAGTTTTAAGCATGTGTTAAATTACCACTTAATGAAATAATATTGCAGCCATAATAAAGAATGCAGATCAGAAAGTAAATGTAAGGAATAACAAACCATAACAACAAGTTTGATAATGGAGTTCGACAAGGTTGCCTACGTCTTAATGAAATAATATTGCAGCCATCATAAAGAATGCAGATCAGAAAGTAAACGTAAGGAACAACAAACCATAACAACAAGCTTGATAACGAAGTTCGACAAGGTTGCCTACGTCTTTGGGCCTTTGTCTCAATGGGGGAGGCTTTATTATTAATCTTCAATGCTTCAAAAGTACATCAGAAATGCATCAAATGGAATACAAATTGGTCTGGTTGTGTTCTGCTCGACCTCAAGAATCCAACACAACTGGCGGCACTGAAAAAGTTTGAGCGTAGCTCCTGGAAATGGCCTCCAAAGTTTGCTTTCTCAATGGCTTCCCTGCATAAAAATGGCTTAGGATTTCAAAACTTCATCATTTTGTTGTCTCTGCCTCTTTGGACTGTCGAAAAAACATGGTTTTTATAGGATTTTGAGTTGAGAATCAAATCCCAACTTTCCCCCAAGATCTGGCCTCTTTTTGGGCTCCAACCCCCCCCCCAAATGGCCAAAATCCAATAAAATCAACATAATTAACCATTAAAAATCTTATTATAAAGTCCAAAACCCAAAAATTTGAAAATATTGGGCACTAATCCCTTTCTCTGGGCCCCTGGGTATATGTGTGCTTCCATATGGCAGAGCACTAGGCGTTGGCCCCTAAACCTTCGGTCCAACCCTCCTTTTCGAGTCGCATGGTAGCCATGTGACCAGTGGTTAGACCCCTGGTCCTAAACTTCTGGTAGAGCCCCTATCCAGGTCATGTGGCAACCATAAATCCAAGTGCCATGTTTGACGGGTAGCCACTGTCGACCGGGTGCTACCCCCAAACACCTGTACGGAACCATAACAAAATGGAGTTGTACCAGTTAGGGGTTAAGGTCCAACGAGTAGTCTGGTCAATCCGCTTGTGGTTGCGAAGAATTTGGTCGAAAGATAGGTTGGAGTTTCAAAGCGCCGGAGGTAACAAATTTTTGGCCTAGCCAACATTGACTAAATCTAGGGTACCACGTGGCACCCTCTGATTGGGCCACGTGTCACCTCTGGATTGGCCCATACAATCTAGTCGTGCATAATCATCTGCCCACTCAGCATGCTCCGTCAGCATCCATATTGCCACATCAACATCTGTACTTCCATGTGTCAGACTGTCATTGGGCCATGTCAGGACTTTGTACAACCACGTGTTGCGTCTGTACAGTACCACGTGTCAAAAAAAAATTATTAGTCCACATCAGCCCCTAAAAATGCCAAAAATGAGTGACACATGTCACCTCCTCGTGATGCCATGTGTCCCTGCTAACGTCATCATGAATTCATGTTGACTGACTGTTGACGTCAGCAGTATGACATGTTGACTTTGACCAGTTGACTTTTTTGCATGTTTGGGAAATCGATCAGAACGTGATAACTTTTGCATACGGTGTCCATTTTCGGAAAAAAAATATATATGGCCAGAATCGACGCGACGAGCCCGATGCAATGGTGTTGGTTTCGTCCGATTTTGATAACTTTGATTTTTAGGCCTTCCCAGATCCATTTGGATCAAAGAGAGTAATAGGGCACAAGAAGAGGCAACCCATGTTCCAAAGAAAAGAAGAACGAGGTACACCTCCACGACTGCAACTCAGTAAAAACAACAAAAACTTGATCCAAAATAACCAGCAAAAACCGATGGCCTGGAAGATGATGAAGAAATGGAAACAAAGCCCCTCACTAACACACAAGAACCACAAAAGGGAGTAACTTGGAAGCCGATGAAAGGATATAAATATAGGCTCTTGTTGACCCACAGAAACCAGCAAGAGGCACTCTTGGAGAGGGGATTGCTGCCATCCATAAAATATATATATAAGAAGAGGAACTAGAAGCAGAGGCTCTTGTTGATCTAGAAGAACTAGTAGGAATCACTTTTGAGGAACGGGTTGCCAACCCACAAGAATCAGGCAAAGAGGAACCAGAACCAAAGGCTCTTGCTGATCCACAAGAACCAGTAGGAAGCACTTATGGGGAATGGTCTGCCAACCCATAAGAATCATAGAAAGAAGAACCAAAACCAGAGGCTCTTGTTGGTCCATAAGAACCAATGGGAAGCACTTTGGGGGAAGGGATTGCTACTCCACAAGAATCACAGTAAAATGAACTTGAACCATAGGCTCTTGCTAATCCACAAGAACTAATGGAAATCACTTTTGGAGAAAGATTTACTAGTTCACAAGAACCAGAACCAGAACCTAAGGTTCTTAGTCTTGAAGAAAAGGTCATTGATGCAAACTAGGTAAGCATTCCATATTTCTTGCATATCTATGCATCCCTTGTAAAACATAGTAGAATGTTGAGGATGAAAATTTGGAAACTACAACTCAACCTCAAAATGTTGAAAGATGAACTTGATGAAGAAAGGACACCTGGAAAATTAGGTTACCCTGGAACAAGTTATTTTGCTGGGGAACCCTCTATTAAGCCAGAGGAGATAAATCAAACCGAGGAAACAAGAGAAGTGGTTGTCCAAACCAGATATTTTATGTTGATGGATGAAGCTACTCAGACTGAAATAGAAGAAGGACCAGTAGAGGATAAAGAAATTACAACATGGCCTAACATCAATGAAAAGGAGGAATGTAGTCATCCAGAGGAAGCAGGGGAGTTGGGCTATAGTATCAACAACCTCCATGGGCATGTTGATTTCTATGACCCTGGATGATTGTTGGTTGCATAGGAACATGCAACAATTTTGGGCTGGGGGAGATGAAGGGTGCCTAAATTGGCATGTTTTCAACACCCGTTTAATCTGTTTTTCCTTACCATTCTCCACTGTTCATCCTCTCTTGATACCTTCCTCATCTAGTTTGTCTCACTTTTCACCAAGGTATGAATCTTCCCCCGTATGCTAATTTTATGCCATTCTTACATATTTCTTAAGGAAATTGTTACCTTCTTGCACTAACATTGCTATACAGGAGCAAATACAGTGGTTGCAACTCTGAGCATGATACATTTGTTGCAATTCCAAACACAGTCATGTTGTTGCAACTCCAAGACATATTTTTCCAACACATCAGTTAGTGTTACATTTGTTGGTCAAAAATCACTCCTCACATGGAAAGGTGACGAAGGGAAAGTGGGCAACTAAAAAGAGGCAACAATTCACCTATCAATTGTCGCCCAGTTGATCCAAGTCAACATGTGCCCATTATTTTCTAAAAAATGGCGATATTGTTGTAAACAAATGAACAACCTAATTCTCATGGTTGTCCATCTGTCTCCTTGTTTTATTTAGGCATCAAATGTATTTTATAAAACCCAACTTTCCTTGAGATTGGGGAATGATTCTGGTGATAATACTCAGATGTATTGTATAACTCAGAAGCTCGACAATATAATTTTCTTTCTCCTTTCGTTTGTGTGATGGTGCGTTGAGTGTTCGTGTTGTTTTAATTCTATAATCCAATGCCTTGTATAAGGGGGAAGGCCCCCCTCCTTAGTCAGGTATTTCCTGTAAATTCACATAGGATTAGTGTTTCATTGTTGTTTATTTCCTTTCGTAGTTACTTCGTTTCACTACAACTCTTGGTTTCATAAACATTTAATTGTAATTCAGGCACAGTTAGTATTTAGTTTCTTTATGTTGTGACTCAAGTGTTAATCAGATTTTTGTGTATTTATAATAGTTTGTGGATCGCAAATGTTGTTGCAGCTCCATTTTTGCACTTCCCATTGCTGCAACTCCACTTACAACTTTTACTCTACTATGTTTTCTTTCAGATTTGTGACAATTTTATTCTCTAACTGTTTGGGATTGATATTTTGTCGATTTTATAACTTGTCACTCTCTTATGCATCAGATGATAATGTGTTTTTAATACATCGTATTGTATGTACAATTACATAACTGATACAGGAAGTCAAGATTACCATCATACTTGAGCAAGCCACCATTAAGCACTAGTGTAATTTCCTTTTTTTCAAAAAGAGTGATTTATTTCCTGCAATGTGATTTACTTTTCACAAGTGTGATTTACTTTCCACAAGTGTGATTCATTTTCCACAAAGAGTGATTTACTTTCCGCAAATGTGACATTTATTTTCTTGCAAAGTTTAAATACAAGAAGTGGTGTAAACTGGTTGTAACTAAACACGCATTACAAGAATTTTGAGTTCCTATGGTTATTTTCTCAAATCACCATAGAGATATTATAGTATGGTTTCCATTCATTAAAGAGAAACTCGACTCAGATTCAAAGTTCATCAAGGTAAATCTCCAAAACTCAAACCAAACAAACCTAGCACCCATACGACCCGTGATCGACTCTTGGGAAGAGGAATTAACACCAACAAGTGTTTGGTTTTGCAATCATGATTTTGATCTGTTGTTCTATAAATAGTAGAAGTCAAAATGCTTCTCCAAGAATACTCCACTCTGGTTTCTCTTCACTCCATTAATTGAATCCATGATTCTTCTACGCATATTTTTACCTTCAATTCCACAATTTTCGGGCTCTAATACCTTTGCCCAACAATACCTCAACACACCTAAATTTGCAGGGGTTTATACACATAAACCCTGATTCTTAAACTACCATAATCAATCCCATTATTTAAACAGGGGAGGGAGGAACATAAATCACACACAACAATTTCAAATTGTGTCCTTTGATACTGTGAAAGGGATTTTTTGAATAACCATAATCATACTCTGTTCATTCAATCAAGCGTTTGACCATGCTCACACTATTAATGTGATTTCATCAACACTCAAAGATTCTGAATTCACCAAAATCAAAATAATGCAGAGTTGTTCTTACCATTAGCTCTTTTAAGCAACAAAAATTCTCCCTTCAGTCAATAAGGCGACCTAACCTTCTTTTATAATCTAGCGAATGGTTTTAGTTCTTCATCGAGTTCCACTTTATTTACTATTCCTATGTTTCAAATTTCCATTCATCCCAACTCTTGTTCTACGTTATACTCCAACCACGTCACTATCACTGAATTTTCACCATTGTTGTTGGATATGCACTCTTTCCCATCAATTCATAACTCATTTGAATTTCATAGGAACTTCCCTATTTTCCTTTCCATGATCTCGTTCTTCCAAACTTGTTTTCAGTTGGCTTCCTCAACCACACAAAGATTCAGTCTAACCACCCTATCCTTCTTCGATGTAGGCGCTCAAACTCATTAATTCCCGACTGTCCACACACACTCGTCTCGACTTCATCCATAACTCATCATTACAGGATCTATACATACACAAAACCCCTGATTACTCATCCTTACATTCAATTAACCATTCACACATTAACACAATATCTCAGAGAGGCATTCATACACCAGATGGAGGCTTAGCAAAATGGTTCATTAAAAATAAATTCTATACATGATTTTTGTGCTCCATGAATACCTCGTACCTCTCTAATGGCTTGATCTACATATTTTTTGGCCTCCTCTCTATCATGCTCGTGAGCCTTGTCAAGTACCAAATACTAAATATAGAAATACCACAATATATCCATGGAGAAATATAGAAGAAACCACACTAATGAAGTGTAGCTAGAGAGGTGGGGGGGGGCATAGTGATAATAATGGAGGCCATTCAATGTAAGGTGGACTAGGTCCACTGTATTATTAAATAAGGCCCACTATGGTAGTTAGATATAATAAATGTAAGAGGACTTACTAGAAAGTTCTACTTCTAGAAGGTTCCTCCTCTATAATGTTCTTAGGTAGTTGGTAACACTATATAAAGGGATTTAAGCAATGTAATGAGATATGGTTAGAAGTATTGTAATTGGATCTAAAACACATTAGGAGGTTGACCTGTCGAAGAGGCAAGTGAACAAGAGAGGATCCCTTCCATAATAGGATCCATTGTATGTTGTTGCCCTACCTCAAGGGTTTTCTTATAATAAATTGTGATTTTTTCTATATTGCTCTGTGGATATATTGTGGTATTTCTGTATTCAGTATTTGGTACTTAACAATTGGTATCAGAATATTTTCCTTAGCCAAAGAAGGGAAGAAATTGTTGGCTCTTTTTGTAGATTTTTTCTAGGGAAAAAAAAGGACGGCACACTTCAGGTTCTAATATGAAACTTTATGAGTAGAATTTGACCAAAACAAAAAGGATATTTGAATTCTCATCGGAAAAATACCCAATTTTGAAAAAATAATTAGTTGAAACGGATTTTGAGAAGTAAAGTTATCATCATTTTAAATTCGACAAATTTTTAGGGTTTTTTCGGAAACAACCGCGCGATTTCCACTGTAAGTTATCTTTTTAAAACCCTAGTTTTATTTTTGGGTTATGGAAAACAAGTTGTTTTTTACTGGAAAATATGATGGCCCTAGTATTGAAGAATTCCTAAAGGCCCACAAGTCATAATGGAAAGAGATGTGGATTATTTATTTAGTCTTTTATCTTAGAGAAGATGTTGGCACATGGTGGAAATCAATTGACCAGGTCAAGATGAGGGGGATTTCCGATGAAGAATTTGAAAAAAGTGTTTTTATAAAAATGGTCTCATGCAAAATAAATAATCAAGGGTTTCTTTTCATGTGGCAATTCTATATTACAGGTTCGTGGATGTCTTCATAAAGAAAATATCATTGTTTCTATTAACCACAGTTGCCTGCATAATTTTATCAATGTTCAATTGGTTAATAGATTGCAAGTTCCTCCAACGAATGTTCAAAGCACATAGGTAGAGGGTGAAAATGTTCAAATTTTTAAATATTTTAAGATCACCGTGGACAAATATGTGTTGCATTCAGATTTTTATGCTATGGATATGGATGAAGTGGATATTGTTTTGGGATATCCTTGGATAGAATCAGTGGGTACCATTAATATTAATGTGCAAAAGAAGTTTTTGAAGTTGTGGTACAAGAAAAAGAAAATAACCTTGTAGGATGTGTCTCTTAGTAAGAAATATGGGCCCACAGAGGCCAGCAAAGAATTTATTGTCGATTCCGGAGTTGAATTAGAGGCAGAGTCTATAGAAGGAGATGAAGCAAAACCACATGAAGGTCACAATAAATAAGCTAAGGAGGTCATTGAATCAAAGGAAAAATGTGTTGCAGATTTGAAGAACAAAGAACATATTCCTATAGTTGTTGTATATCATCATCCACATCATATCGAGAAACAATGGTCATCAAGGCAAGGGCATGAGCATAAACACACTTATGCATCAACAGGGAACTAGAAAGGAAATGAATCCAAAGTTGCATGGATGCCTACCGACACTACAGGAAGACATCAGGCTAGAGAATCTCACTCGTGGCAGCACCAACAGGATGCAGATCCAGATCATGGTGGCAAGGCAACATTTCGACATCATGTTTGTCTTCCATTAGGATGGATGGATGGATGGTCGTACTTGGTACCAATTGGCTACATTGGTTAGTTGATCATATTATATGGTTTCTTCATGTGTTTCGAGGACGAAACATTTGAAGGGGATGGAATGTAGTATACCTATTGAGGTACCCAGTGGGAATGTGGTTATGTATTAATAGTGGAGGCCATTCAATTAAAATATGGAACTCAATAACCAACTGAAAATGATGCTCCAAAGATTGACACCTGTCATGCGGATACAAATAAGAAGATCCATCCACATAGTGGGAAAGGGTCGTAGCGGAATCTAGAAGGAATAATACCACTATAGAATATGCAGGATGGACACCGATAGTAATCATTGGCTCCTGCTTTGTCACATTGATGTTCTCTACAAAAGGTGGAGTAGAGTCATCAAATAAAAAATGAAATTAGTTATCATCCCAAAAATGACAACTATACATATACCAATCATCACAATCAGCCTCGAAATCATACCAAACATATATTTATTGATTATATTCAGACATGATGTAAATGTCATTTATCTCTATATGACATTCTTCCTGGATGACAAGTTTCATCTTTTGAAAAGTTTGATCTAAAGCTCATTGAACACTTGTCTAGAGGGATAGGAGTATTTGGGAGCGAATATGCACTGTAAACACCACATATAAGATACCAAAATAAATTTCTTAAAATTATCTATCCAATGGAATTGATTTGGTAGAAACATGAGCACCCTGTGAAAATTTATGAGCTATGCAGTCCCATCGTTGTCACGAATCCCCCCCAAAAAAAGATTAATTTTAAATCAGTAATATCTTCACTTTCGAAGCTCCAATTTGGGTGATTTTTTTTTAAATCAACTATTTTTGAAAGAGGAACTGAGATATGTAATTTTTTTTTTGTCAAATTTGGCCCCAACTGCTACAGAAATAAACAAAAAAATTGCGTAATAGTCTGCGGAAAAACTCTGAAAAATAACATATTTTAAAATGCCGATAACTTTACTTCCCAGACACTGTTTCAGACGAATTTTTTTTTTAATTGGGTGTTTTTCTGAGGGAAACTCATATATACAACCAGTTTCTACAAATTTTTCACAGAACTCTACCTAAATTGTCTAGAATGTCGCGACCCACTTTTTCTTCACCGAAAAGTGCTTTGAAAGGAAACTTCTTTGATACCACTGGTTAAGAACCAAATACTTGCATACATAAACACCACAAATATTTAGAGAACAATATAGAAGAACCACACTTTTATTATAAGAAAACCCTTGAGGTAGGACAACACCATACAATGGATCCTATTATGGAAGGGGTCCTCTCCTGTTCACTTGCCTCTTCAAGGGGGCAACCTCCTAATGAGATTAAGATCCAATTACAATACTTTTCTTCATATCTCATTACATTGCTTGAACCCCTTTATATAGTGATACCAACCACCTAAGAACATTCTAGAGGAAGAGCCTTCTAGAAGTAGAACCTTCTAGCAAGTCCTCTTACATTCATTATATCTAACTACCATAATGGGCCTTATTTAATAATATAGTGGACCTAGTCCACCTTACATTGAATG
>JASDQU010011938.1:189145-203883 GCA_032191745.1 Picea mariana
GGAAGAAGATGGAGGTGAAGGAGGAGGTTTAGGAGGATCATATCCTTCTTCACTTTTGTCTTGTTTTGAAGATTCCCCTTGGAAATGCCTCTTCTGTTCCAAGTAATCATCATATAAGACCTTTACCATCTTAGACATGGTGAAAAATGTCTTTTGAAACTCTATCTCGTTATGAGACATTCCTTCTTCAGATGTCTTCTCACTTTGAGAATTCCTCTTTCTTGATTCAATCTCTGGATCTCCTTCTACAAGATCGCCTTCACCGTGACTTAACTTTTCCCTGGTAATAATGCAAACGCAAAAAACCAATTGTCAACCTACTCTAATACCACTTGAGCTGAAAATGATCTTTAAAAGACTTGGTTGAGTTTTAAGCATGTGTTAAATTACCACTTAATGAAATAATATTGCAGCCATAATAAAGAATGCAGATCAGAAAGTAAATGTAAGGAACAACAAACCATAAAAACAAGTTTGATAACGGAGTTCGACAAGGTTGCCTACGTCTTAATGAAATAATATTGCAGCCATCATAAAGAATGTAGATCAGAAAGTAAACGTAAGGAACAACAAACCATAACAACAAGCTTGATAACAGAGTTCGACAAGGTTGCCTACGTCTTTGGGCCTTTGTCTCAATGGGGGAGGCTTTATTATTAATCTTCAATGCTTCAAAACTACATTAGAAATGCATCAAATGGAATACAAATTGGTCTGGTTGTGTTCTGCTCGACCTCAAGAATCCAACACAACTGGCGGCACTGAAAAAGGTTGAACGTAGCTCCTGGAAATGGCCTCCAAAGTTTGCTTTCTCAATGGCTTCCCTGCATAAAAATGGCTTAGGATTTCAAAAACTTCATCATTTTGTTGTCTCTGCCTCTTTGGACTGTCGAAAACACATGGTTTTTATAGGATTTTGAGTTGAGAATCAAATCCCAACTTTCCCCCAAGATCTGGCCTCTTTTTGGGCTCCAAACCCCCCCAAAATGGGCAAAATCCAATAAAATCAGCATAATTAACCATTAAAAATCTTATTATAAGGTCCAAAACCCAAAAATTTGAAAATATTGGGCACCAATCCCTTTCTCTAGGCCCCTGGGTATATGGGTGCTTCCATATGGCCGAGCACTAGGCGTTGGCCCCTAAACCTTCGGTCCAACCCTCCTTTTCGGGTCGCATGGTAGCCATGTGGCCAGTGGTTAGACCCCTGGTCCTAAACTTCTGGTAGAGCCCATATCTAGGTCATGTGGCAACCATAAATCCAAGTGCCCTGTTTGACGGGTAGCCACTGTCGACCGGGTGCTACCCCCAAACACCCGTATGAAACCATAACAAAATGGACTTGTACCGGTTAGGGGTTAAGGTCCAACGAGTAGTTTGGTCGATCCGCTGGTGGTTGCGAAGAATTTGGTCGGAAGATAGGTTGGAGTTTGAAAGCGACGGAGGTAACAAATTTTTGGCCTAGCAAACATTGGCTAAATCTAGGGTACCACATGGCACCCTCTGATTGGGCCACGTGTCACCTCTGGATTGGCCCGTACAATCTAGTCGCGCATAATCATCTTCCCACTCAACATGCTCCGTCAACATCCATACTGCCACATCAACATCTGTACTTCCATGTGTCAGACTGTCATTGGGCCATGTCATGACTTTGTACAACAACGTGTCGCGTCTGTACAGTACCACGTGTCAAAAAAAAATTATTGGTCCACATCAGCCCCTAAAAATGCCAAAAATGAATGACACGTGTCACCTCCTCGTGATGCCATGTGTCCCTGCTGACGTCATCATGAAGTCATGTTGACTAACTGTTGACGTCAGCAGTAGGACATGTTGACTTTGACCAATTGACTTTTTTGCATGTTTGGGAAATCGATCAGAATGTGATAACTTTCGCATACGGTGTCCATTTTTGAAAAAAAAAAATATATGGCCAGAATCAACGCGACGAGCCCAATACAATGGTGTTGGTTTCGTCCGATTTCGATAACTTTTATTTTTAGGCCTTCCCAGATCCATTTGGATCAAAGAGAGTAATAGGGCACAAGAAGAGGCAACCCATGTTCCAAAGAAAAGAAGAATGAGGTATACCTCCACGACTGCAACTCAGTAAAAACAACAAAAACTTGATCCAAAATAACCAGCAAAAACCGGTGACCTGGAAGATGATGAAGAAATGGAAACAAAGCCCCTCACTGACACACAAGAACCAACAGAAGGGAGTAACTTGGAAGCCAATGAAAGGGTAGAAATATAGGCTCTTGTTGACCCACAGGAACCAGCAAGAGGCACTCTTGGAGAGGGGCTTGCTGCCATCCATAAAATATATATAGAAGAAGAGGAACTAGAAGCAGAGGCTCTTGTTGATCCAGAAGAACCAGTAGGAATCACTTTTGGGGAACGGGTTGCCAACCCACAAGAATCAGGCAAAGAGGAACCAGAACCAAAGGTTCTTGCTGATCCACAAGAACCAGTAGGAAGCACTTATGGGGAATGGTCTGCCAACCCATAAGAATCAGAGAAAGAATAACCAAAATCAGAGGCTCTTGTTGGTCCATAAGAACCAATGGGAAGCACATTGGGGGAAGGGATTGCTACTCCACAAGAATCACAGTAAAATGAAATTGAACTAGAGACTCTTGCTAATCCACAAGAACTAATGGAAATCACTTTTGGAGAAAGATTTACTAATTCACAAGAACTAGAATAAGAACCTAAGGTTCTTGGTCTTGAAGAAAAGGTCACTGATGCAAACTAGGTAAGCATTCCATATTTCTTGCATATCTATGCATCCCTTGTAAAACATAATAGAATGTTAAGGATGAAAATTTGGAAACTACAACTCAACCTCAAAATGTTGAAAGATGAACTTGATGAAGAAAGGACACCTGGAAAATTAGGTTACCCTGGAACAAGTTATTTTGCTACAGGGGAACCCTCTATTAAGCCAGAGGAGATAAATCAAACCGAGGAAACAAGAGAAGTGGTTGTCCAAACCAGATATTTTATGTTGATTGATGAAGCTACTCAGACTGAAATAAAGGAGGGACCAATAGAGGATAAAGAAATTACAACATGGCCTAACATCAATGAAAAGGAGGAATGTAGTCATCCAGAGGAAGCAGGGGAGGTGGGCTATAGTATCAACAACCTCCATGGGCATGTTGATTTCTATGACCCTGGATGATTGTTGGTTGCATAGGAACATGCAACAATTTTGGGCTGGGGAAGATGACGGGTGCCTAAATTGGCATGTTTTCAACGCCCATTTAATATGTTTTTCCTTACCATTTTCCACTGTTCATCCTCTCTTGATACCTTCCTCGTCTAGTTTGTCTCACTTTTCACCAAGGTATGAATCTTCCCCCATATGCTAATTTTATGTCATTCTTACATATTTCTTAAGAAAATTATTACCTTCTTGCACTAACATTGCTATACAGGAGCAAATACAGTGGTTGCAACTCTGAGCATGATACATTTGTTGCAATTCCAAACACAGTCCTGTTGTTGCAACTCCAAGACATATTTTTCCAACACATCAGTTAGTGTTACATTTGTTGGTCAAAGATTACTCCTCACATGGAAAGGTGATGAAGGGAAAGTGGGCAACTAAAAAGAGGCAACAATTCACCTATCAATTGTCGCCCAGTTGATCCAAGTCAACATGTGCCCATTATTTTCTAAAAATTGGCGATATTGTTGTAAACAAATGAACAACCTAATTCTCATGGTTGTCCATCCTTCTCCTTGTTTTATTTAGGCATCAAATGTATTTTATAAAACCCAACTTTCCTTGAGATTGGGGAATGATTTTGGTGATAATACTCATATGTATTGTATAACTCATAAGCTCGACAATATAATTTTCTTTCTCCTTTCGTTTGTGTGATGGTGCGTTGAGTGTTCGTGTTGTTTTAATTCTATAATCCAGTGCCTTGTATAAGGGGAAAGGCCCCCCTCCTTAGTCAGGTATTTCCTGTAAATTCACATAGGATTAGTGTTTCATTGTTGTTTATTTCCTTTCGTAGTTACTTTGTTTCACTGCAACTCTTGGTTTCATAAACATTTAATTGTAATTCAAGCACAGTTAGTATTTAGTTTCTTTATGTTGTGACTCAAGTGTTAATCAGATTTTTGTGTATTTATAATAGTTTGTGGATCGCAGATGTTGTTGCAGCTCCGTTTTTGCACCTCCCATTGCTGCAACTCCGCTTACAACTTTTACTCTACTATGTTTTCTTTCAGATTTGTGACAATTTTATTCTCTAACAGTTTGGGATTGATATTTTGTCGATTTTATAACTTGTCACTCTCTTATGCATCAGATGATAATGTGTTTTTAATACATCGTATTGTATGTACAATTACATAACTGATACAGGAAATCAAGATTACCATCATACTTGAGCAAGTCACCATTAAGCACTAGTGTAATTTCCTTTTCTGCAAAAAGAGTGATTTATTTCCTGCAATGTGATTTACCTTTCGCAAGTGTGATTTACTTTCCACAAGTGTGATTCATTTTACACAAAGAGTGATTTACTTTCCGCAAGTGTGACATTTATTTTCCTGCAAAGTATAAATACAAGAAGTGGTGTAAACTGGTGGCTTAATTAAGTCTCGTGAAATATTGATTTGTGACGTTAAAAGTACTACAACTCCTTGGAAAACTCCAACACTATACTTTCATATTCAGTGCACGAAAGATCATAATAAAAACACGACCTCAGATTGATAATTAAATGTACAACTCTTCAATTGCTCCCTAAATTAATTAGAAAGTAATTGAAAATTCCACCAGCTTCCAATCTCTACACCGGGCTCTAGAGATAAATAAAAATTATAAGAACTTATAATCCTGTAGCTGTAACTGAACAAGCGTTACAAGAATTTTGAGTTCATGTGGTCATTTTCTCAAATCACCATAGAGATATTATTGTATGGTTTCCATTCATTAAAGAGAAACTCGACTCAGATTTAAAGTTCATCAAGGTAAATCTCCAAAACTCAAACCAAGCAAACCTAGCACCCATACGACCCGTGATCGACTCTTGGGAAGAGGAATTAACACCAACAAGTGTTTGGTTTTGCAATCATGATTTTGATATGTTGTTCTATAAATAGTAGAAGTCAAAATGCTTCTCCAAGAATACTCCACTCTGGTTTCTCTTCACTCCATTAATTGAATCCATGATTCTTCTACACATATTTTTACCTTCAATTCCACAACTTTCGAGCTCTAATACCTTTGCCCAACAATCCCTCAACACACCTAAATTTGCAGGGGTTTATACACATAAACCCTGATTCTTAAACTACCATAATCAATCCCATTATTTAAACAGGGGAGGGAGGAACATAAAGCACACACAACAATTTCAAATTGTGTCCTTCGATACTGTGAAAGGGATTTTTTTAATAACCATAATCATACTCTATTCATTCAATCAAGCGTTTGACCATGCTCACACTATTAACGTGATTTCATCAACACTCAAAGATTCTGAATTCACCAAAATCAAAATAATGCAGAGTTGTTCTTACCATTAGCTCTTTTAATTAACAAAAAATCTCCCTTCAGTCAATAAGGCGACCTAACCTTCTTTTATAATCTAGGGAATGGTTTTAGTTCTTCATCGAGTTCCACTTTATTTACTATTCCTATGTTTCAAATTTCCATTCGTCCCAACTCTTGTTCTACGTTATACTCCAACCACGTCACTATCATTGAATTTTCACCATTGTTATTGGATATGCACTCTTTCCCATCAATTCATAACCCATTTGAATTTCATAGGAACTTCCCTATTTCCCTTTCCATGATCTCGTTCTTCCAAACTTGTTTTCAGTTGGCTTCCTCAACCACACAAAGATTCAGTCTAACCACCCTATCCTTCTTCGATGTAGGCGCTCAAACTCATTAATTCCCGACTATCCACACACACTCGTCTCAACTTCATCCACGACTCATCATTACAGGATCTATACATACACAAAACCCCTGATTACTCATCCTTACATTCAATTAACCATTCACACATTAACACAATATCTCGGAGAGGCATTCATACACCAGATGGAGGCTTAGCAAAATGGTTCATTAAAAATAAATTTTATACATGATTTTTGTGCTCCATGAATACCTTGTACCTCTCTAATGGCTTGATCTACATGTTTTTTGGCCTCCTCTCTATCATGCTCGTGAGCCTTGTCAAGTACCAAATACTAAATATAGAAATACCACAATATATCCATGGAGAAATATAGAAGAAACCACACTAATGAAGTGTAGCTAGAGAGGTGGGGGGGGCATAGTGATAATAATGGAGGCCATTCAATGTAAGGTGGACTAGGTCGTGTGTATTATTAAATAAGGCCCACTATGGTAGTTAGATATAATAAATGTAAGAGGACTTACTAGAAAGTTCTACTTCTAGAAGGTTCCTCCTCTATAATGTTCTTAGGTAGTTGGTAACACTATATAAAGGGGTTTAAGCAATGTAATGAGATATGGATAGAAGTATTGTAATTGGATCTAAAACACATTAGGAGGTTGACCCATCGAAGAGGCAAGTGAACAAGAGAGGATCCCTTCCATAATAGGATCCATTGTATGTTGTTGCCCTACCTCAAGGGTTTTCTTATAATAAATTGTGGTTTTTTCTATATTGCTCTGTGGATATATTGTGGTATTTCTGTATTCAGTATTTGGTACTTAACAATTGGTATCAGAATATTTTCCTTAGCCAAAGAAGGGAAGAAATTTTTGGCTCTTTTTGTAGATTTTTTCTAGGGAAAAAAAAGGACGGCACACTTTAGGTTCTAATATGAAACTTTATGAGTAGAATTTGACAAAAAAAAATGGATATTTGAATTCTCATCGGAAAAATACCCAATTTTGAAAAAATAATCAGCTGAAACGGATTTTGAGAAGCAAAGTTATCATCATTTTAAATTCGACAAATTTTTAGGGTTTTTTTGGAAACAACCGCGCGATTTCCACTGTAAGTTATCTTTTTAAAAACCCTAGTTTTATTTTTGGGTTATGGAAAACAAGCTATTTTTTACTGGAAAATATGATGGCCCTAGTATTGAAGAATTCCTAAAGGCCCACAAGTCATAATGGAAAGAGATGTGGATTATTTATTTAGTCTTTTATCTTAGAGAAGATGTTGGCACATGGTGGAAATCATTGGACCAGGTCAAGATGACGGAGATTTTCGATGAAGAATTTGAAAAAAGTGTCTTTATAAAAATGGTCTCATGCAAAATAAATAATCAAGGGTTTATTTTCATGTGGCAATTCTATATTACAAGTTCGTGGATGTCTTCATAAAGAAAATATCATTGTTTCTATTAACCCCGATTGCCTGCATAATTTTATCAATGTTCAGTTGGTTAATAGATTGAAAGTTCCTCCAACGAATGTTCAAAGCACATAGGTTGAGGGTGAAAATGTTCAAATTTTTAAATATTTTAAGATCACTGTGGACAAATATGTGTTGCGTTCAGATTTTTATGCTATGGATATGGATGAAGTGGATATTGTTTTGGGATATCTTTGGATAGAATCAGTGGGTACCATTAATATTAATGTGCAAAAGAAGTTTTTGAAGTTGTGGTACAAGAAAAAGAAAATAACCTTGTAGGATGTGTCTCTGAGTAAGAAATATGGGCCCACAGAGGCCAGCAAAGAAGTTATTGTTGAGTCCGGAGTTGAATTAGAAGCAGAGTCTATAGAAGGCGATGAAGCAAAACCACATGAAGGTCATAATAAATAAGCTAAGGAGGTCATTGAATCAAAGGAAAAATGTGTTGCAGATTTGAAGAACAAAGAACATATTCCTATAGTTGTTGTATATCATCATCCACATCATATCGAGAAACAACGGTCATCAAGGCAAGGGCATGAGCATCAACACACTTATGCACCAACAGGGAACTAGAAAGGAAATGAATCCAAAGTTGCATGGATGCCTACCGACACTACAAAAAGACATCAGGCTAGAGAACCTCACTCGTGGCAGCACCGGTAAGATGCAGATCCAGATCATGGTGGCAAGGCAACATTTGGACATCATGTTTGTCTTCCATTAGGATGGATGGATGGATGGTCGTACTTGGTACCAATTGGCTACATTGTTTAGTTGATCCTATTATATGGTTTCTTCATGTGTTTCGAGGACGAAACATTTGAAGGGGATGGAATGTAGTATACCTATTGAGGTACCCAATGGGAATGTGGTTATGTATTAATAGTGGAGGCCATTCAATTAAAATATGGAACTCAATAACCAACTGAAAATGATGCTCCAAAGACTGACACCTGTCATGCGGATACAAATAAGAAGATCCATCGACATAGTGGGAAAGGGTCGTAGCAGAATCTAGAAGGAATAATACCACTATAGAATATGCAGGATGGACACTAGTAGTAATCATTGGCTCCTGCTTTTTCACATTGATGTTCTCTATAGAAGGTGGAGTAGAGTCATCAAATAAAAAATAAAAATAGTTATCATCCCAAAAATGACAACTATACATATACCAATCCTCACAATCAGCCTCGAAATCATACCAAACATATATTTATTGATTATATTCAGACATGATGTAAATGTCATTTATCTCTATCTGACATTCTTCCTGGATGAAAGGTTTCATCTTTTGAAAAGTTTGATCTAAAGCTCATTGAACACTTGTCTGGAGGGCTAGGAGTATTTGGGAGCGAATATGCACTGGAAACACCACATATAAGATACCAAAATAAATTTCTTAAAATTATCTATCCAATGGAATTGATTTGGTAGCAATATGAGCACCCTGTGAAAATTTATGAGCTATGCAGTCCCATCGTCGTCACGAATCCCCCCACAAAAAAGATTGATTTTAAATCAGTAATATCTTCACTTTCGAAGCTCCAATTTGGGTGATTTTTTTTTAAATCAACTATTTTTGAAAGAGGAACTTAGATATGTAATTTTTTTTTTGTCAAATTTGGCCCCAACTGCTACAGAAATAAATAAAAAAATTGCGTAATCGTCTGCGAAAAAACCCTGAAAATAACAGATTTTAAAATACCGATAACTTTACTTCCCAGACACCGTTTTAGACGAATTTTTTTTTTTTTTAATTGGGTGTTTTTCTGAGGGAAACTCATATCTACAACCAATTTCTACAATTTTTTCACAGAACTCTACATAAATTGTCTGGAATGTCGCGACCCACCTTTTTCTTCACCGAAAAGTGCTTTGAAAGGAAACTTCTTTGATACCACTTGTTAAGAACCAAATACTTGCATACATAAACACCACAAATATTCAGAGAACAATATAGAAGAACCACACTTTTATTATAAGAAAACCCTTGAGGTAGGACAACACCATACAATGGATCCTATTATGGAAGGGGTCCTCTCCTGTTCACTTGCCTCTTCAAGGGGGCAACCTCCTAATGAGATTAAGATCCAATTACAATACTTCTCTTCATATCCCATTACATTGCTTGAACCCCTTTATATAGTGATACCAACCACCTAAGAACATTCTAGAGGAAGAGCCTTCTAGAAGTAGAACCTTCTAGCAAGTCCTCTTACATTCATTATATCTAACTACCATAATGGGCCTTATTTAATAATATAGTGGACCTAGTCCACCTTACATTGAATGGCCTCCACTATTATCACTATGGGCCTTTTGCGCCCCCCCCCGCCACCCACTCCACTACCTCTCTAGATACACTACAGGCCTACATAAGTACAAAAAAAGTCGATACTTCCATCTCATAGCAAAATAAACTAACTTCCTAAATTCTTGCAACTACTTGCTAAGAATATCATTTAACCCTATTTGTTAACTAATTGATCAATTCATACAATTGAGGATCTTATCCTCTTACAAAAGCCTCACATTTTATATTCTTGAATTACAAGGTCGTTTTTAGAGGGGGAAAGATGCTCTCACATCATAAATCATCTTCTGGGAGTTCATGGTTATGAGAACTTTTGTTGCTATTACTCTTTTTTCTTTTTGCCTATCCAATAGTATAAGTTTTCTCCATATTGAAATAAGGAGGGTCATCTCTATCACCTCCTCCTGCACATCTTTCATTATTCTCTCATTTACTCACATTAAACTATTGGCTTCTTTGGGTAGAGGAGGAATTCTTATGTGGGAGGGGAGTAGAACCAATATGAGCAATAGTCTAAGTTTTGTCTCTTTGCTTATACTTTCCTTGTTGACGTTCCTTCTTCAACTTTGTCTTTGTAATCTAGGTATTTGAACCGACCCGTGTAATCAAATTAGCATTGCAAATTTGTTTATCTTTTCTAGAAATTGCTCGGCTGGTATTAGGGTCATTATTACTAGCTCCCTCTGTGATTTTTGGCATTCTTGCAAATATAGTATCATATCCAATTGAAGGTAAATGGGAAGAAAATGTTCCTTCGATGTAAAAGATTTTGAAGGCTTCAACTTCTTTCAAATGGAGTGAATTCAATAATTCAACGGTTTCGACCAAATGGGTTAGGCCTCTAAGTGAAATGTCAATGATGTGGAGAGGTAAAAAAATAAATTGTCACTTTCTCTTTTTGTCAGACCAAGACTTGTGTTATCTACAAACTTCAACAACAAAAATATTTATCACACAAAATTGGGAAGAAGGAAGGGTTTTCTTTCAAACCCGTACAACCTCATGTAGGTAGATTTTTCCTCATATACATATGTATTTTTTCCCTTGAGAAAATTTAAAGCTTCCTGTGTAATTGTCATTGGTAGTGCTCTCATAAGAACGTGTTTGAATTCTTTAATGAATTTATCTTGTACTTGGAAAAAGTGGAGAGGTGCCTTTTGCCTCCATAACACAAGATACCAAAATCGAATAGGGTCATTGTCAACATCAACATTACCCATTGGGGGAAATCTTTCAAAAACATTACAGTATGCCACGAGAAACACCAAATATGAGGTCATAAAAAACCTCTTTGTCTTCATTGAATAGGAAATTTGATAAGACATCTCATTCGAGATGATTTATGGCTAGTAAAATATTACTTTCATCCAAATAGAGAAGTGTAGAACATACACAACCTACCTATGGATGTAGGATGTGGAATATTGTCCCACCAATCATGAGAAAAGCCAAGAAAAATATCGGTATGACTCAGATAACAGGAATATATCAATGTGGGTAGTATCAGTTGGCATTGTTGAAGATGGTGCTAGGAAGTCTTTCAACAAGTTCACTTTGCCACCTTGCATGTCTAGAAAAGAGTCAACATCTGGGAGCTTGAGGACTTTGTTTGGAGTGGGCAGTCGTAGCATTCTTCAAAATACAGTTGGAGTTAAGAGAACGAGATTCCTCCCTTCAACAACAACTTGAATCATCTTGTGCTTCGAGTCAAATCGACTTGCGCACTAAGAAACTAATTCTTTGAAATCAAAAGATTTAGGTGTAATACCCCCAAGTTGAACACGAGGTTGTCAATGTACATATGTTTTATAGGCTAGTGAGCCAGGATGTTTTAGACCATAGTTCCCATGTGTATATAAGTATTTTGGGACCCACATGCATATGTTTATATGTTTTGAGGCTATAGTGCCTGTGTGATTTAGGCCAGGAAGCCTATGTGTTAAAAGGCCAATGAGCCTGACTAATGTAAATTGTAATCACACTTGCATATATATTAATAAAATACATCAAACTTGCAGACCAAGTCAGACGAAAGAGTATGGGGGGATAGAACTCTGCGAGAGGGAAAGGGGGCCAGGATCTAAGGAAAAGGGGCTAAGTCAAGGGGGATTAAGCCAAGGGAATATAATAATATATTCCTAAAGTCATAAGTCTTATGAAATTAATTTTTTATCCTAAGTTACTAAGTGGAGGAAAAAGTAGTTCCTTGAGTGTCATGTGTCAAGATAAGAACATGCAAATATAATGTTGGGTTTTAGTGGAAAATCATTCCATTCGTCCATTCCATCATTCAGAACTTGCCTGGAGAGTGTGAGGGGAGGAGTCACCGTTGTCAGTGTTTCATGGAAACCTGCACAGGAGATCTAGCTAAAACAAGTACAAACAAAGCTTATCAAGAAAAGAAGAGAGATTCAATATGGAAGAATGAGAAAACATATTCACACTACTCCATTGAGTTGATGATTGATACATAGATCATGATCAATATGATACAATGAATGAGTTGAATACACTCATATATAGGGAAAAACATTCCATAATTAAGAAAATCAATCAAGCAGTTAGATTTCCTTAGGAATGCATGCATGCATAATAGTGATGGTAAAAATAGAAAGTCTAAGATAGAACTAGTCAGTTAACTCCCACTGAACTAGTGTGTCGAAAATAGAAATTCTCCAACACCCTCCCTGAACATCACTATGGAGTAAAAAAAATGAGTCCCAGCTACTAGGCCATTTTAGGTACTCATGTACAATGCAACTAATGAACACTGGAAAAAAATGAGAAAAGAGGGAAAACCACGTGGGAACAAAACCCCACCTCAAAGGACAATGTATCAAAAGAAGAAAAGGCAGTTGCTAGGCAACTGCGTTTTTCACTGCAAGACGATCCCACAAAGTCTGAAACTTTTTCTTAGTGAATGTCTTGGTGAATATGTCAGCAGTGTGTTCAGAGGAAGGACAGAACTGCAAATCAATGATCATGTCATGTACTATATATCTCATGAAATGCATGTGGACCTCAATGTGTTTGGTTCATTGTCGTTGTACTGGATCTCTGCAAAATCTCAGTGTACTATGATTGTCACACCATATGATAGTCGGACAGTGAAACTAGATACCAAGCTCGGTAAGGAAGTGTCGAAGCCAAGGTGTTTGAATGACACAATTGAATACTCCTCTGTACTCGGCCTCTGCGGAAGATAAAGCAATGGTCGATTGCTTCTTACTTGACCAACAAATTGGGCCTGACCCCAAACTGAGAGTGTACCCGAACGTGGACTTGTGATCTGTGCTATCACCAACCCAATTTGAATCTATGAAGCCTATGAGATCTAATGCACAATCAGCTACATAATGAATCCCATAACTCATGGTAACCTGAACATATCTGAGGATTCGCTTGGTAGCCTTCTAGTGCAGATCATGGGGTTCCTGCATGTATCTGGAAACTACTCCTACCGCATATGAGATATCTGGACAGGTGTAGGTGAGATACAGAAGACTCCCCACCAACTGTTGATACAAAGTGTTGTCCACTAATGGTGTATCCCTGCCATCCTCAAGTCTGATCCCAGATAAGAAGGGTGTAGGTGCAGACTTACAGTCTGTCATGTGGAATATATCTAGAAGATCCCTGACATACTTAGCCTAAGAAATTTTTATGCCGAAAGCATCCTAATTGATCTCAAGACCAAGAAAGAAGTGTAGTGGACCCATGTTCGTCATAGAGAACCTGCCATGCAAAATATCTTTGACCAAAAAAATGGTTGAAGCAGAGCTATCGGTGTGCAAAAGATCATCAACATAGAGTACTAATATCATCACAGAGTCAGTAGTCCTCAACATGTAAACATTGGAATGAGATTTACATCTAACAAAATCATGTGAAAGTAAGTAAGAATCCATATTTGCATACCATGCTCTAGGTGCTTGCTTGAGGCCATAGAGAGACTTCTTTAGTCTGCATACTAAAGATGAGTTTTGAATGAACCCCTGTGGCTGCTCCATGTAGATCTCCTATGAAAGGTCACCATGAAGAAAAGCATTCTTCACATCCATCTGGTGAACTTCCCATCCTTTCGTTGCTGCAATGGCTATAGAGCCAAGTGAATGGAGTCAATCTTTGTTACAGCAGCAAAGGTCTCATGAAAATCTATCACATGGATCTGTTGAAATCCTTTTGCAACTAATATGGCTTTGTACCTACTCACCTGACCATTTGCTGCTCTCTTGGTTCTGCAGACCCATTTGCATCTGACAAGTTTCCTCCCTAGTGGAAGTGGAACCAGATCCCAAGTCTAATTCTCTAGGGGAGAGTCATGCTCCTTCTACATGACTGCTTTCCATAGTGTATTTTCAACAACCTCACTGTAGGTATGTGGATCAGAAGATTGAACCATATAGAAATGCATGGGCATCATTGGTTCAGAAGATGAAAATACATGAGAAGGATCCACATGTTGAGATCGAGTCCTCCTCGAATCCAATGGATCCCCTGCAAGGTTGCCTGCTGCCTGAAGTGTGGATTGTGCCCACTTAGGAATTTGTTGAAGCTCTGACGTTGCCTCCTCAATTGGTTGTACTACCTGCTCATCTGCATGTACATAATCCTCTAAATCTGTGTCTGAATATGTAGCATATGAGTGTGTGGAATCATCATCTCTAATGTATGGAACTGATGGAAGCATAAGAGTCTTTGCACGTTGTACTGGAGGTGCATGGAAATGACTCTCCTCAAATTGAACAGTGCGTTCAATGATGATTCGGTCTGTAGAGGGATCAAACAATCTGTACCCCTTCACATCATTTGGATATCCCACAAAGATGAAAGGTGTGCTCTGTGGATCTAAGGCTTTCCTCTTTTCAAAAGGAATATGGGCCCATGCTCTAGATCCAAAGATGCGAAAGCATGTGACATCCGGTTTGTCACCTGTCCAAGCCTTGAAAGGTTTCATATCCTCAACAGATCTATGAGGTGATGTGTTCTATATGTTAGTAGCACAGTTAAGTGCCTCGACCCAAAGCTTGGAAGGAAGTGAT
>JASDQU010011938.1:203983-214402 GCA_032191745.1 Picea mariana
TCAACCCCCTTTCGCTTACCCACCTTGTCGAAGCTCAGTCCCCCATCACTCTTTCTTCGTGGTCGATCTACACGCATCGATGTTTATATTTTATTAATGATCTGCATAATTACATATACAAAATCAGACTCTTGGCCTTTAACACTTAGGCTCTCTGGCCTAATAAACACATAAGCCCGCCAGCTTATCAACACTCGGCTCACCAGCCTACAAAATAGGTTTACAATACATAATATAACTGGGCTCATCCTTGGGGATATTACAATCCCCTCCCCTTATTTTTGCACTGTCCTCAGTGCAACTTTTACACAACATCAACAAGATTTCCAAAATCTTCAAAAAGATGTGGGTGTTCTGCCCGCATAGCATCCTCATGTTCCCATGTTGCGTCCTCAGGATCGTACCAGGTCCACTGGACCTTTACAATCTTTATGGATCGATTTCGTAGTTGCTTGCTTTTCCGGTCCAATATGCACACCAAATGCACTTGCAAGATGCCTTCTTGCTCCACCTGAATAACATTCCAATCAATAGCATGATTAGCATCAGTTATAAATTTCTTAAGCAATGAAACCTTAAACACATTATGTACAGTCATGGATGCAGGTAATGCAAGCATACATGTAATGTATATATATGTATATATAGGCAATTGTAATAACATTAGAACCTGTATACAAGATACACAACATACAATAGATAGAGAATTGTACTTATCTTTTGATTGAGAAGACTTCCATATCACATGGTCTAGGCCAAGGTACCAAACCTCAGCAACACTCCAACCAACGGTCTCTCTTCCCCAAATGCCTGTCCCACCCTAGGAGTGTGCACCTTCACTGTCACACAGTCCATTGGTTGTTACATGTCCCTTTCCTTGGGCTTCAACAATAGGCCGGATCGAAAGTCTTAGAGCACCGTGGCTCTCGTAGTTCCAACTTCCCTCAAAGATTTCCAATCAGCATCTTCCCCGAGCTACTCTTTGTAGTCAACATTCTAACTTTAATCAACATCATCTCATCCTCATCACCCTAATGCAGTTATCATGAGAAAACGTAAAAGAATTCATTTAGGAACTCCAATTAGTTCGAAAGGGAATTCAACTTTATCCCCAAAACATGAAATTTTATTTCATAATTCATCTTGGTTGTTGCCATATTATGAATGCATCCATCCTTGTGGTTTTCCACAGGCACCAAACTGCATACCATTTTTCTTGTAATGCTTCATCTTGCATACAACCAACAAATTGTCAGTATTTTCTGTACATCGTAATTCAACATGTACAACACCTTATGCAATGATCTTAGAATTGCCTGCACCTAGCAATTCAATCACAATTAGCAAACAATTTAACCAAATAGAATGACTCATCATTCTATGCATATGCATGTTCATAATTAATAACAATAAGTTTATTATTTCAATTTTCTGAATATAAATTTTTTTGTAGTCTCTATTCCTGTGACTACCTGGCTTGCAATTTTCATGTTGCAATGTTTAACAGTTACTGAAATGTTCTCAACTTCATGAGTTAGCAACATTTCAACCATTAGTATAATTATTTCCATGCCAAAAAAATATATACATGCACTCACAAAATGCATTTAGCAAAGTGGATTTAAGTATATAATTCCATCATGTATGAGTGCAAATCTGCCCCTTACTAGACATGAGTACAACTCTCAATGCCTATTTATTCAGTGCACCTTGCATTGAATTACATAATGCTTTTTATCTCAGTCATGTATCTCACCATCCATAAGTTGTAATTCTAGCCAATGTGTTGGCAAATTCTCCACACACTTCCTATTGTCTTCCCAATTAATTGGATGCCTTCATTTTCGACCCGAACACTACACCAAGAATATAATTCTATGGTGTTCATTAGTGTCAGCAAAAAGGTTGCAGCCCAAGTTTTATTTAAAGGTAGGAAGCTTTTAGTACCTGTGTGGTTCATAACCTTTCCATATCCATACCTTGCCGTATCCAACCAGGTCCTGGTCTCATACATGACTAGCTTATTGGCATTCATTCCTATAACAAGTTCTTATCTTTTAATTCTTTGGTTATTACCCCATAAGCAAATTAACATGACATTCTACTATGTCAGTGTGTGCATTCAGAAGCTAAAAAATCTTTGAATTAATACATGCCTCCAGCCTTTACCACATCCAGTGGTAAGCATTCAATAATAATCATGTGATTTTATAAAATAACTCCGGCTGAGGAAATTCTTACCTAAATTTCCTTTCAGCAGTAATGGAAAAAGAGTAATAAAAAGTTATACCTGCATGACTGCCATTAATAAATTTTATACTACCTAGATGTTTGATGGCAGTAGAAGCTTTCATGCTTCTTTTATCAAACCTATAACCAACAGTTCAACTTTTTGTTGCTTCTCTCCTTATGTAGCAACATCATCAACAACACTTGTGTTGGCACAGGGGCAGACCCAGGGTTCAACGCTACAACAACGCACCAACAAAACCCTAACTACCGGCCCTTTCGGCAACACCTGCGAAGCAGATGAATTCTTACCCGAGGTAGAGGCAGGGGTGGTTGCAGGACTCAAGTGTCTGCAACCTTAGCTGGGACACAGATCTGTGATTATAATACTTAACAGAGCACTTAGCATCAATAATTCATCAATATTCAACCAATAACTACCGCGTAGATAGAACAAAGCATCGCATCATTCGCACTGATCTAATGTGATTAAGCAATCAACACAAACAGATGGATCAGATCTAGCAGAAGCAAGCACTAAGCACATTCATAGAAGTCAGATCTAACATTCATAGCACAAATAATAAGCAGATCTATCTATCTATATCAAATCACTTAGATAGAGAGTCATAAATACATTAATATAAGCACAAAGAATAACAACACACTATTTACGTGGTTCACCCCCACCCTGGGGCTACGACCACCAACTCTTCTTCTTTATTATCTTCAGTCAATCGGTTACAAGCACAGAGCCTCAAAACCCTTAATCCGCACAGGACAAAAGATCTGTGAAACTCGCTAGATCCCTCTTCCTTGCGTTCTAGCACTAAGCCTTCCACAGTCTTGCTACAATAACTTGCACTTAAATCTGCAAGTTTCACACAATATGCACAAAGCCTTACAAGTCCGATCACACAGATCCAAATCTCGTCACTTAGCCTACTTGCATACTAACATCACATAGATGCACCACTACTTCTATCTAGCCTAAGCACATATTTATATATTACAAAATAGGCCTAAACATGGGTAAACCCATGGGCCAACATCCCATTCCCTTTACATATTCCCACATCCCAAAAAGGACCCAAAAGGGGAAGAGATCCCGCGATCTCTGCTTCGTCTTGCGCTCCTCCTTCGACAGGCTGTCGAAGTCCAAAATAGGTCAACATGACCAAGAATCTCCCAGAGCTTGGTCAAGGGCCAATAGGCCCCCAACACTCACCTGTGACTCGTCCCGAGTCACTCTGGTCTGACTAGTTCTGCCTCGAACGCATCAAGCTTGGCTCGAGCTGCTTCGACCTATTGTTGTGCTACGACCTCTTACTTGGTGAACTCCTAGATTACGACGTCGTTCACTGGCCCTTCTAGGTGTTGTATTGTTGCATTAACAACCTGTTCTAGCTATGCTCCTCGGATCTCGACTTCTGTGAACAACTGATAGGCCTTATCTTGCACAGGCAGGAGCCATTGTGTTACTTCCATCACTTTTCTTTGAATTGTATGGATCTACTGCTGGGCGGTGCACTGCTCTTGAGACTGCTTCATTCTTTCTACATCTGACAGGGCCTTCAACTGCGCCTGTAGTATCTCTGCGTGCTGCTTTTCTTCCTGGAGCTGCAACTCCAGTGCCTGTAATTCCAGATTCTCAACGAGCTTCTCATATGTTTGGGCACTATGGTTACTCAACTACTTGCACTCTCCGGCAAGAGCCTTCAGTCTCTCAACTGCGCTCCTAGTGTTTGCTTCCCTTTGGTCTCTTACATCTTGAGGGGTCTCAGGTACTGTGCATAGCTCCAAATCTGCTATGCGTTGTTGTAGCTGTTAATTCACTTGTTCAAGATGTACTATTTGCTGTGGAATTCTCTCTTCGACCTTTACTTCTACGACTGTCATAGAGCAAAGCACTCTGTTGACCATTTCTTTTACTTCAAGTTGCTTTGTGAGCAACTGTTCCTTTTCTTTCTGCAGTTGGGATTTTTCTTCATTGAACTTTGCCTAGAGATCAAGCTTCTCTCGTTCTGCAGTACGACGTTCCTCTACAAGGACTTCTTGTACTTGTGTCAAATCCTGGGTGGATTGCATTGTTTCTTCATGTGCTCGTCGAAGGCAAGCTTCGACTGTCTCAGCAATTCATTGGAGTTGGGCTAGCTCATCTCCCAGTTCTGGTGTTCCTGCTGATAGAGGCACGGTGGGGACTGCGCAGCTGGACTGTAGTGCTTGTTGCACTCCTTGGAGCTCAATCTCGATTCTATTGTACCTCGCTTATGATTTTCTGCTATCTCCAGTGAAGCATCATTCAAGGCCACTATAATGAAATCGAAGTCATCTAAGGTGAGGATAGTCTGCATTTTTGTTATAGAAGCTTTTGATTTCTTCCGGGAGGAAGGCTTCGAGGGGGAAACCTTCCTTTTCTTCGAGGGGTCCTCCTCATCTCTAGGCGGTGTAACCTCGCCTTTCTTTTGTTCAATTTCTGTGCCATCTATCTCTCTGCCATCACCTCCTTGCTCTGGTGAGATGGAAGCAGTCTTCGCAGATGCACTGTCTAAATCCCGAACCTCTTCATTTTTCTTTGTCTTGCTAGGTCCAGGTGTATCCTGCACAGTTTTTGGACTGTCTATATCGGATATCTCTGCAGGGTCTGATGGAATGAGGAGGTTCGCCGACCAGTCCTTGGTTATCTCCTCCAAGTTCTCCTCTATTAGCTTGTAGTAGGACTAAAGTTGTTGCTTGTGCTCATCAGCGCACGCTGTGATGTGAATGAAATGGCGGTCTCGCGCTGAACTTCATCAACGACATGAACCTATGTAAAGTATTCAACGTCATGCGAGGCTCAGATTGTATAGCTACCTTCAACTGGTTGTAGTATGCATGAAATACAACATTGAACTGCCATTCTTTATTCATGTCGCTTGAATACCACAGTGTGTTGAACTTCATAGCCAATGGTTCAAAGGAATCGATGTCCGGGAAGGTTGCACCTTCTAGCATCTCCCAGTCAATGAAAGCGATCAGGATCAATCGCCAGCTAAAGTGGAATTTGTACCCTTGATCTTGTGCTTCTCTGCAGTCAAGTTCTAATTGGTTTACGAGGTACTTTGCCCAATTCATTTGTAGGCCCTCTGCGCACTTCCCTACGAGGTCGACTACAAAACCAGTCACTTGGGTGGGTTTGTTCTTGCGTACTAACTTCCCTGCAATCATCTGACAAGCGAGGCGCATTGCACCACTCTGGATAGAAACTACCTTGTAGCCTCGTGCTCCTTTCTCCACATCGCCATAAGTGTCTTTAATCCTTTGGGCGAGAGCACGGTCCATGGATTTTCCAGGATAGAAATCTTGTGGGTCGGGTCCTTGCATACTAAGCCCGATGATCTGATTTATCAACGTCAGATCCACTGTTATGCGACAGTTTAACCATAGGTAACCTCCATGCTAACAAGACAGTAGCAATTTGATACATGCATTCACCTCCTGGTGTCGTCCGAAATGCAGAATCTTCATAACGTTCAGCAGGGTGGACTGAGCGAGGTTGTGGGTCCATGACTGAGGGATGATCTTTGAATTCTTCCCTTTAGTTTTAGTCAAGTACGTATGCAGGGCTAACATGTTGTAGACTTTCTGGTCTCCTAGGTTGAAGTCGCTAAACTTCAACGTTGCAATTTTATCTGGTATGCTCGTACCGCGCGTATCCCCTTCGGGAGGTACGTAGTGACCAAGGCGTACTCGAAATCTCTAGGTACGTTGTCGCGGTTTACAACATTGCTCAGAGGTGGTATATAGGTGGGTAAGATGCTCAGAATCATCTTAGCATTCACGAGATCATCCTTGTGCTTAGTTCGCTTCTCATCGGATGGTCGGGATGGTCTGACAAGAGCAGTGGATGGAGAAGCTGGCAGTCCTCTCGTGGATGATGCTTGTATACCTGTAGACATCGACATGACTCTTTCAGTCATTAGATCGATCAAAACTTCCTCAAAAACTCTTTCTGTAGTGCTCAACTTGTCTGACATACACGCTCGGGGTTAACAATCTCAGGTGCAGGGGGTAGCTTAGACACAGTAACGAGAGAGAGAGAGAGCAGAATCACGATGATCATGGTATAAAGACAACATAGTCTGCAGGCTCAAATTCTCAATTAACAAAACTGTTCTCGGTGCGTGGCACGGTGAGATAAATAGGTAACTCGACAACAGGTCGCTTGCAACGGGTATGAGGTCTTCATTAACTCGGTTCTATCTTTTATGGCATGGTCTCAACGATTGGATGGTGAGATGGCTAGCCATAAAGGGATTTATATCCATTCAGAGCATCGATCTAACAGTTATAACGTTCCCCAACGGCTATATTGCTTCGTCATGGCGAAGTGCCATGTGTCGTTGTTCTAATATCCTAGGGAAGCTCCAATTTTGCAAATTTTCCTTCTATAAGGTTCCCTCTGGAAATTTCTGTAACTTTTCGATCTTAGCCCTCTTCTTACTTAGATTTCTAGCCTTCTTTCCAGTGAGCTTCGTCTCAATATGCCTTTTTCCATTATGATTCTTATCTTCTCTTAACATAGTTACTTCGCGCTGTTGAAATTCTTTCTTAAGATTTGAGGGTGATACTTCTTCTTTGTCTGGGATAAGTATTTCAGTCTTCTATGAGTCCTCTAATGTTCTTGCAACTTCGACATCTGGGCCTCTAGTGTTAAATAACTGCGATCTATTCTCTTGTTCTGCAATCAAGTGTGCGATCCTTCTGGTCACGAAATATTTTAGCTCTTGTTTCTTCTGTTCCAAAACTTCTTCTTCTTCCTTTCATATGGTTTGATCTCTATCAATCCAAGGTTTTCCTAGTAACATGGTAAACAAGGCGTTGTCTTCAATAAATTTAATAATCTTGAAATCTTCTTCTGTTGAAGTTCCATTAACGTTCATAGGCATGCGGGCAAGCTTCCCACATAGGTTGATCAACTTTCCTCTGAATATTCCTATTCCACCTAATGAAGGGATCATATCAGGCTTCCCTATGGCTTCCCAAGTTCTTTTTGTCATGATATTCACCTATGTTTCTTTATCCAGAACACAGTCAATGTCGAAGTCTCCTATTCTTACTTCAATGCATTATTTTTCCTCGAAGATCTCTAATAGTCTGACATGTTGATGGTCATTCGGGGTTTCTTTTATTTGCAGCAATACTTTCTCTGATTCTTCCTAAGATTCTGCCATTTTTGGATTTGCCTTAGGGTTTTCTTTATTCAGATTCATTTCTTCCAGCTTAGCAATCATTTTAGGGCAATCCAACACTTCATGGTCCATAGCTTTACAACAAATACAACTAGGTCTTTTCCCAAGGCATTCCTTAGCAAGATGTTCCAGTCTTCTGCAACTATAACAGAGGGTTAATCTTCTCTTTCTTTTAAATGATCCCCAAGCTTTCCGGTATTGCGCACAAGGATCATGGTAGCTAACCTGCAAAAATTTCTGTTTAGGATCCTGCATCCATTTGTTAGTCCAAACATTCTTTCTATGCATAGGTATAACATATCTTTCACTATTCTTATCAGATCTACTCATATCAAGCCTTCTTTCATCTATTAGTGCCCTAGTTTTCAAGCTAGGACAGAACCTATCAAACATACCTAGATCCATACTTTAGAAATAAAAATTTCCACTTATCTTACTTCTATAGAGCACAAAGCTTTCAGATCTAAAACTTTTCACTATTCTTACCTTTATTAGAGCACGAAACTTGCAGATCTTACCTCTTTTAATCATAAATTCTCACTTTTACCTTTCTTAGAGCACAAAATCTTTCAAATCTTGCTTCTCTCCTTCAGATCCGACTTCTTTTCTTCAGATCGGGCTTCTTTATTTTAGCACAGAGCTTCATAAATCAAGTAGAATACTACGCACTAGAGCAACAGATATATGCACAGAGCTTTCACAACTTCTGGATGAATCTTTGCACAGATCTTCTTCTTTCTCAGTTCCCAACAACCACAGCTTCAGCTCTCGACAACGAAACCATTTGTTGGCACAAGGGAAAACCTAGGGTTCAACGCTACAACAACGCACCAACAAAACCCTAACTACCGGCCCTTTCGACAACACCTTCAAAGCAGATGAAGTCTCACCCGAGGTAGAGGCGAGGGTGGTTGCAAGACTGGGACACATATATGTGATTATAATACTCAACAGAGCACTTAGCATCAATAGTTCATCAATATTCAACCAATAACTACTGCGCAAATAGAACAGAGCATCGCATCATTTGCATTGATCTAATGTAATAAAGCACTTAGCACAAACAGATGGATCAAATCTAGCAAAAGCAAGCACTAAGCACATTCATAGAAGTCAGATCTAACATTCATAGCACAAATCATAAGCAGATCTATCTATCTATATCAAAGCACTTAACTAGAAAGTCATAAACACATTAAGATAAGCACAAAGCATAACAACACAGTATTTACGTGGTTCACCCCCACCCTGGGGCTACGTCCACCAACTATTCTTCTTTATTGTCTTCAGTCAATTGGTTACAAGCACAAAGCCTCAAAACCCTTACTCCGCACAGGACATAAGATCTGCGCAGCTCGCTAGATCCTTCTTCCTTGCATTCCAGCACTAAGCCTTCCACAGTCTTGCTACAATAACTTGCACTTAACTCTGCAAGTTTCACACAATATGCACAAAGCCTTACAATTCCTGATCACACAGATCCAAATCTTGGCACTTAGCCTACTTGCATACTAACATCACATAGATGCACCACTACTTCTATCTAGCTTAAGCACCTATTTATATATTACAAAATAGGCCTAAACATGGGTAAACCCATGGGCCGACATCCCATTCCCGTTACATATTCCCACATCCCAAAAAGGACCCAAAAAGGGGTCGAGATCCCGCGATCTCTACTTTGTCTTGCGCTCCTCCTTCGACAGGCTGTCGAAGTCCAAAATAGGCCAACATGACCAAGAATCTCCCAAAGCTTGGTCAAGGGCCAACAACTTGCAAACATGCAAGCATTCTTTCCTCTGGCTGACCCAATCAAGCCATAACATACCTGTTGCCACGAAAATTGCAGCAACTTCTTTCTCATGTGTAACTTTTCCTTGTTGATCTCATAAGTCTTCAATTCTTCTCGGATTCCTGAATCTTCTTGTGCTCTCATTGTAGTCACTGTATATGACTATTTTTGTCCTGAGCACTTTCTAGCCAAATCACTCTTGGTTGCCTTTGCATTCATAGTCCCAAACTACCCTGATATTAACCTTCAACTTTCGTTAATTTCCTAGGTCCAACAATCCCAATCTCGTACTTGGATGAATCAAATTCCACACCAAGTTGTTTTATAGACTCTGGATTCTTCAACATCCAGTTACTCTTCAGGACTGAACTTCTTCAGCCCTTTCCCGATGGAATACTTTAGTACTTGAGGTTTTCTTGTACTCTCTACTTCTCTTTTGCTAATTGGACATCTATCTCATGATTTCTTCTTCCATTATCTTAGGATGTTCATGGACTTGACTCCATCCAAGAGTTTTTCCTTGTTTACTTTGCATACTTGCCATCACATATTATGTTGATTATTAATTTTCAACATTCCATTATTATTTGGATTCCTCTTATTCAACTTCTGCATGAACAAATTATAATTCCCTAAAACATTCCTTCCTTATTCCCACTATTTGCGTCTCCATACGAACTTATGGTTCATGCATTATCATGGGCTCTTAATTTGCATGGGACCACAAATGTGACCAAGTGCTAAATAAATAGGTGCTTACTCGAGCCTTCGGCTTCGGGAATTTTCAAACACAACACAAAAATCTCTCGGAGTTCCAGATTACTGAACTCACAAAGTAGAGTGGATCAACAGTCCACGTCTACCCAACATCCAACAGCTGACACTCACTATGCAACCTCAAGCGTTTGAGTTTCGAGACTTCGGAGTTTCGGGACTTTGGGAGATACCGCTGCAAAGATTGACGATCCTTGTTGATTTGAGATCAACGGTCCTCGATTACTTCGGGACTTCATGTGTTTCCTACCAAGACCAGATCAAGGGTCCTTCGACCTCCTCCTCTATCAACGATCGAGATCTCCTTCAGGAATTCGATGCTTTCAGTCTCTACTTTCCTCCGGAGTTCCAGATCTAGCACCACGCGTCCACTTTCAGATCAACGACTGTCCA